>JAQIWQ010001159.1:0-11818 GCA_034695825.1 Folsomia inoculata
GCTGTATTGGATTCCCTGCTAAAATTTTGCACCACGACCGATTTTCTGAGCAACCCAGCCGGATTGAAGAAGGAAGCCCACAACGCACTAAATTCTGTACATGACGATAGTGGCGAACAGGTGAGAGGACAAAATTCACGTACGATGTCCCAAAAAATCGGTTAGATAATAAACAGCATTAAAATATAAAGGAAACCAAGAATGTAGGTTGATTTTCGAATAAAAGACTTGTCCGTTAATGTTTTTAATTATTGGTTTGTTCTATTTTATCCGAGCGGATATTCAACGGATTATACGGATCATTTCTTTATATTTTCGAGCGCAATTATCTTCGGTGCTTAATTATCCGAGCGGATAGGCATGGAATTATCCGTATCCTATATTCCATACGGTGGTTGGAATTGGAATATTCAACTTTGCTCATCAGATGAGTCATCCGTTGTAATTTAGTTGTTAAGCAACGAAGCAGCTTTATAGGAATGTTCTGTCCGTCCCGAGCTCGAGCGAATGTGCGATTATTTACAGAAATTTAAATGCAACCAATGCCAAAATGCGAGAAATATATTATCGTAACCAGTTCTTGTCATTCCGCAATGTGGAGGAACCTCCAAAAACCTTTGAACAATTGGAGTTCAGATTAAGGTAAACCCCACGCAGCAGCTTGCTGGGAGATCTCCCAGCAAGCTGCTGCACAAGACCGAGAAACAAATTTGTGAAATGGGTCCAAAAATGGCACTAAACCTGGAACAGCACCATCTTGAATTTCTTTCCGCTAACATAATTTCAACTTATTCTGATCAGTTTATTTCACAATATTTCACAATATTAATTCATTTCCATTTACGCGTAATGCTGGAGTTAATTAGCGTTGTTCTTGGTAATCAAATATGTATTCACAAAGAATATTGTTTGAATATTAGGTGGTATTAAAGTTATGACTTTCAATTTCAAGTCCAAGTTTCCAAATAATTGGTCAAATCTTATTTAAATATTTGATTTAAATTAAAAAATCCTTATTCCCGTCTGGTCTTAAGTATACTCAATTCGGAGTCGGCCTCAGCACCCAAGATTGATGCGGCAATCCTCTGCAATCATAAATGATGGCGTTGCCTCCTACCGTGGTGACTCCATTCTCCACCGAGACACAACGTCCACTGTCGACGTGAATCAACTCCATCGTGTCGGTGGGAGACCTCGACTGAAAATTTTATAAATAAATTAAATTTCAATTAAGATCGTCAGTCATATTCGAAGCAATTGATTAAGGACGTACCCATTTTGCATACCATAACTGGGGTGACACGAATGGGAAAAGGCATTCTTGTTGGACAATGCTCCCTCCATTCTGCTTGCTTCCATAGTAGGTTCCCAAGCATTTCTTGGACCACCTGGAGACTAGTCTGAACACTGGATGCTCCTCCCATCCAATCAGTACAGCTGCCCCCTGAATGAAATAGTTGAAATCATTTATTTAACAAAATTGCAAGGACGCAATACCGTAAATGATTGAAAGAAATACGAAATCACAATGAATTGAAAAAAGTATAGCTCCGGGGGGAATTGAACCCCAAGTCTTCAGATTACACGACCCTTTTACCGTTAAACTACTGAAGAAACAATACAATACCGTAAACTTAATGTCCCATTTTTGGTTGTCTTGATCAACACAGGTCCAAATATCGATGGCAACATCGTCAGCAGTGCTTCCACCTTTCACAGTCAAACACAAGTTGCTTGGTTTTCCAATTATTAGCGCTCCCTAAAGGAATGTCATGAAACTATTTTAATCGTTTTTTTTGTTGAATTTATCACTACTTTTAAGGTATTTACCGAAACATCCCGACGAGGGGATAATGGTTGAGATTGGGATAAAGGGGAACGTTGAAGGGATGGAGAAGTCTCACAAATGTATCTCTGGTCTTGGTAAATTTGAACTTTTTCAAAACTTGGATTGTCTCCGTTTTGAATGTTTAACGCTAGTCGGTCTTCAGAGCTCGGCAAGCCACCAACCACACTTATAAAGTCCCCAATGGGCACCTGTTTGTCTTTGACGTTCCAAAACCACTTGGGAGGATTGGTCATCTGGTAGTACGATCCTGAAGTCCAGTACTTTTGCTCTGAAGATTGGTTGAGGAAATCATTACATATTTACATGGGAGCACATTTTAAATTGTAGAGTTGTAAAAGTATGTAGTAATTTTTTTATAAAGACCTGATTCGAAATCTTTGAAAACACTTTTCAGAAATGTGAGTTCTTCTACAGTTTCAATGGACAAAAGACCTGATTGTTGGCCAAATAGGGAAAGGCAAGTTCTTACTGCGGTTGTCCAACTTGCCTGGATATAGATTGTGCATTGTTTTACAACAAATTCGCATGAACTAAAAGTATTGCATAATTGTGGCTGGCTACCGTATTCTTGCTAAAGTAGTAGTTCCGTAGGTCAAACGGTGGATTTTGACGTAAATTGACGTACCCCCCAGTAGAATGTCCCTCTGGGGCTACCTTATTAAAATGAGAAGGTTGGTTCCTTGGGAAGTATTAAAAGAGTGCGATAACTTGTCCAATAAAGTGATAAACTGAATGTAATAAAGGCTTACTCGATTGATCCATTACCCCCAAAACGGAGAACGGAGAGCAAAGCAGGAAGGATTAAATTATTAAATAGCATGATGAGATGTTTTCGGTATAAAGGTTTAAACAATAATGATCCCCTTACTGGCTTCTGGTTGAGTTATTTATGTACATCCAGAGTGTAGTAGGATCTAAATCACTTAAGTTCTGGATTAGCATGAAAAATGCATACTGGCAGTTTAAAGTTCAATTTCTTATCTGATAATGGAAGAGTGTGAATGAAAAATCCACCTCAAAACCTCCTGAGGATGCAGTATTATATTATTGAACCAGCAATGAGTGACATGACAGCCATTCATTTGGGTTTAATGTGGGAGATGTTCATTTGGTTAATGCACAATTTGCAAATTAGTTTGGCTTATCTAGGGCACTAACCTTTTATCGCAATTAATGGTCTGTTATACATTCATACCCTCTGTGAACGATGGACATGAAATCAAGACGTTCATTCATCATGTCAAGAAAACTGTTGAGTTTTAATTCACTTGGATGTATAATTTGTCAGTGTTGCAGTTATTTTAATTGCATTTAATAACTTATTTCATCATGTCATTGCTTTCCAGGACAATAAATGGCGAAAAATTGTCCACTATGACAGTTGCAAGTTGGTTAAACTACTGAGACATTATCTAAACAAGTCACTCAACTGTTATCGCAATGATGGTCTGTTATTCGTACCTCTTTAAAAACCAATATTCATTCATTCATGGCAAGAAAACTTTTTGAATCAATAAACCTTTATAAATGTAAATGTTTTTGCCATCCACCCCCACTCTGACATATCTTGTTTAAGTCAATGTCGACCTAAATGTTCTGTCGTGTGAGTGAGTATTGATGAATATTCCTCCGCATACATTTTGTCACTGAATTTGTTGAAATTCGTGCTGTAAGTTGTATTCTTATTCGTACCTAGCAACCCTGGTCATGGCTCTGTGTTGGACACTAAAATGAACAAATCCATTACTTATTACGTTTATGTATTAAAGTTGTACCATCTAATACATTCTATTCTGTGTTTATTTTGTATCTGGTTGTAACTTTAAGGCCGAGGAATTAACCCACCACGGTGATTTGTAATGAAATCATGGTTTGACGCAGTTGGTTCTTTCACTTTAATTTTTTAGATAGGTGGTTTTATAGATTCTAAGACTGTTTTGCAATAGGCAGTTTTGCAAAAACGATTTTTGCAAAGAAAAACTTACACCTGTTTTGCAAAATCATATTTTCAAAAGCCAAAACGTCGTCTGTGATAGTTTTGCTAAAACAGTTATGACAATTTCGCAAAACTCAGGATTTGAGAACAAATATGTACCTCAAATCATTTACTCAGCCCAAAACTCTGCCTTGCCCAAACCAGCCAAGTCTAGGGAAAGTCATAATACTAGCAACCTAGTCTAAAAATATTAACAGTACTCTTTAAACTCATTTAACATAGAAATATTAAATTCGTTGTTTAGAAATATATTGTATTCTATTCATGGAGTAAAACAAGATACAGATACTGCTGGACGCACACGACGAGAGTCATTTCCACTTTTGTTTGCACTATTGCCTAACAAAAAGAAAGCTATATACGTTTATTTATTCCGTCAACTTGCTAGGCTTTGTAGCTCACTCGATCCAAGTTTCATAATTCTGGATTTCGAATCTGCAGCCATTTCTGCTGTTAGTTTAATATTTACAAAAGCAAATGTTTGGGGTTGTTGGTTTGACTTAAAGCAAACAATTTTTCGCCATGCTCAAGTGATGAGTACACCTAACCACGAATGGAAGCATTACTTCCACCAAGGCATTTCAATTTTGTATATATGGAAGAATCACTCCATTAAGGCAATTCATTTTTTGTACCTAGCCATGAATGAAAGCATTGCTTCCACCAAGGCGTTTCATTTTTGTATAGATAGAAGAATCATTCCATTAAGGCAATTCTGAATTGTCAGGATAGAGTTATTCTTCCATATATACAAAAATGAAATGCCTTGGTTGAAGTAATACTGATGAATACAAGCAGGAAATAATGCAGATACAGCAACTTTGTTTAATTAATTTTATTTTCCACTTCCATTATTATCATGTTATTGCATTGGAACATCATTTAAATTCAACTAAGATATAACTCTAGAACATTACTATAACCGTAGTTCAGTATTAAAGTGACTGTTTGTATTTTTCAATGCGACAGTGTCCCCTACTTAACGTATGGACACCGTCGTGTAGAATAAATCCCTTAGTGTCAAAACCGTGTAATGCAGCTTTAATAAACTGTATCGTACTTAATTTATGGTTTTTAGATACGATACTTTCCGCCTTGAACTCAAATTTTTGTTGTGCACCAAGAATGCTTTTAAAAAAATTATGATTCAATCGCTTCCTTTTAATTGAAGATGTAACTCCTTTGCATGCTATCTTTTCTACCACCTTTTTGGAATTTTTAGAACCTAAGTCTACTACTATATTACTGACGTGCACCTTTAATAAATGGTGTTGAAAATGGACGCTTTATGAATATCTCAGCCATTTGTGGACTGACAAAAACGATTTGGGGGCAAACGATCTCCATCTTATTTCTAATCAATAACAAGACTTTAGAGAGTTTAGATAAATTTTGTTTAACGATTGTCTAGGTCCAACTCGGCATTGAATTTGAAATTTCGGAACTTCTTAAAGTAAATTAACAAATTATGTTGCAAATCGGAAATAATGAATTTGCGAAAACTGCTTGAAATATGTTCAACCGCTTTCTGCTAAATTAAAGCAATAAAGTAGTGGAGAGGAACTGTTCTAATTTATAATAGTAGTATAACTTTATGTTAGTTCTTACGTAATTCTTAAATGGTTTAAATTAATTGAACTTTGGTTTCGCCAATCGACTACTGAGGTCCTACATATCTCCAGTTCGTAATTCCATATTGATACAAAATATAAATACACCGTGATAGTTTCATCCGTATCGAAATACATTTTATTGGATTTATTCAAATTTCAGAAAGATACCGCATTACTTTGAACATGAAATTGATTTCATAACATTAAAAAAGGCAGTCTTCAGCACGTACCTACAAGGTTTTGTTAGTTACAAAAGATTGTTGAGTCTTTTTCTCGTTTCGAGTGAGAATAGATGATGTCGTATCCCATGCCAACAACCAACAACATAAGTGCAAAAAAGTAGGCTGCCACCGTTTATTTGACCACAAATGAACATTTATTCAACATTTATTTTATCCTGACTAATACCGCTTTTTTAACATATTTCAACATTTCAAAGTTTAGAACGTCAGCAGCACATAAACTGTTTCTTCTACAAGAAATTCCATAGCAGCCGCTTTGCTTTGACGTGAAGCGTAGAAGAAGGTGGTGTTACCAATACCCAGAGGAATACCAAGAGGTTTCAATGCTTTAAGTCTGCGCATGTGCAGCATCATTCTAAGCCGCGGTGTAATTATTGCGACTACATTGGACCGCTTTAACGTGTCCAACCATTTCCCCGTTAGATGGTGCCCCTCTGTCGCCATCTCCCAAAACATCTTGGCTATGACACTAATGCTAACTAAGGCAAACGCCGAGCCGATTATCATGATTGGATTAAATGCATGATGGAGTTTTACCAGGGCGTAGACAATTGTAATCATAACTGCCGCAAGACAACTAAAGCCTAAAAGGAAGGTCTTGTTTTCTAATCCTTTTACAACCTGATGGAGAACATAAATCCTCCTGTACCACATTACGGACTTGTTCAGACAAACGGAGTGATTTGACACAAACATTATCCCCATTTTCACCGTGCCCGTAATCCGATGTAGTACCAACGTTCCCACCGACGCAGCAATAAAACTCATTCGAATTATTTCTGAAAGTGCCAGTAAATTGAGTATGAAGCGGAACATAAAAAGCATGAATCGAAGCTGAAGTTCCGCGCCACCTGTAAGTTGTTTTAGCGAATGGGCAACATCTGAGGAAAAACTCAGGAACTGATTAAAGCTATAAGAAAGCGGATCTAAATCAAGCATCATTACTAACAACAGCATCGGGGGTGTAAAGTAGTAGGAGGATATAGTTCCCAACCAGAGCATGGTAGATGTCAGTGGCAAGTTTTGATTGTATTCGACTCGGCCCGGTTGCAAAATCATATGTTTGAACTCTGAAATTAGAAAAAATGTACAATTTTTCCTTCAAAATGTGTTTATTTCAGAATACCTCTTCGCATTTTGAGCTCCAAATCAAACGTCTGTTGAATGGCTCGGAATGCACACTGACTATCGTCATAAACGACCAAATAATAGCCAATCGAATTCATTCCACAAACTATAAGCAAATATACACAAACCCAAAAACGAATGTCTCGCAACATTTGTGCAGCCGGGTTTATATACAATGAATACATTCCGCAGACTGTGACTACACCAGCTGATATGTTAAGAAAGAGTGGTAGTAATTTGACGAGAGGGTTTAGTTTTCCAGTATTGGTAGCCTCTTGCATTTGCAAATTCCCCTTTTTGTAGACGAATTTATAAGGTAATTTGTAGCCGAACATGTAGTGATCTATGAATAGGTTTTGGGCTAGTAAAACGACTCCAACTAAACCATTTGCTTCCCATGGGAGAATCATTGCTAAGTTTCCAAAATGTGGACAGACGGACCCAGGTGCACGCTCTTTAGTTGAACTAATACAACTAAGAGGATTGCTTGTGAAACAAATTCTAATAAAAAGTTATGAATAATACCCGGAAGAAATTTTCCGAGTTGGTTGTGTAAAGTCATCGATTTAACTGTAATCGAAATTTCTAGGATTGAGTAGAAACTAAAAAGGTGACCCAGGGTTTGGACAATGCTAATACACCTGAATACGTGTACCTGAGTACGTGCTTTCGTGGACAAAAGTAATAAAGAAGGTCACTGTATAACATTTTGTTGGTAAATTCAACATTATGGTTCGCGACATTGTATGTCAGGGATATCAACCCTGAACTTAATTTGAAATCAATTAATTTTCTTTGTCGAGCAGGTACTACAATTTTGAGCTCAATCCAAAAGAAAGTTAATAAAACTGTACAGCGAAATAATAGATGATGTCCTATCCCATACAAACAAAGTTCAATAAAAAATATGCTTCATTTAACCATTTGCTTGAGCACAAATGAACATTTATTCAACATTTATATTGCTTCCTTTTAACATATTTCAACATTTACAAGCTTAGAACATCAACAGCAGATAATTGTTTTCTCTACAAGAAATGGCATAGCTTCCGCTTTGTTTACACGTGTTGCGTAAAAGAAGGTGGTGCGGAAACCTAATACCCAGAGAAATGTCAAAAGGATTCTTTCAAGGCTTTAACTATGAGCATGTGCAGCTTCATTTTTAACCGGTGTAATTCTTACAACTACATTAGGACGCTTAAAGGTGTCGAACCATTTCCCCGTCAGGTGGTGCACCTATGTCACCATCTCCTAAACCATTTTGGTAACAACACGACAACATCTAAGGCACAGGTAGCGCAGATTATCATGATTTGGTTCAATACATGACGAAGTTTTACAAGGACGTTGACCATGGTAATCATGAATGATCCTAGACAGCTGAAACTCAAAAGATTGGTTTCGTAGTCCAAATCTTTTACAATCAGAAACAAAACACAAGTTCGTTTATACCATTCTACGGACTGGTCCATGTACGTGAAGCTGTTAAAGGCGGGAATGAATAAAATTCCCATATTCACGATGGCCGTAAGGCGATGAAATATCAGCGTGACCACCGAAGCAGTAATGCATCCCATCCGAATCACTTCTGAAACTCCCAGTAAATTAATTACAAAGACCAAAATGAAAAGCGCAAATCGAAGGAGTATTTCCGAGTCACCAAAAGGCCATTTTAGCGCATGCGAAATGTCTGGGTAAAAACTCAGGAATTGATTGAAATATAAAAAGATGGATCCAGATCTAGCATCATTGGTAACAATAAAAGAGGGGGTACGTAAAAGTAGCAAAGTTTGTTTCCCAACCAGATTATGGTAAATGTGACCGGCAAATCTTGATTGTATTGACTTGATTATATTGATTATATTGATTGTAGCTAATTCGAAAGGGCATTATTTTTATGACTATCGGCACGGTAATACTACAAAGTGTCACTGCGATCATGAATATGGGTATCATAAGCATATCCATAATCGACTTCTATGGGTTTCTATCTGACAATGAAAATTCCAATGTTTCGGAACTTGCCATAATTTCGCATTGATAGAATGCAAACAGCGTTACACCTACTACTAAACGATTTTCGTTACACCATCAACTTTTGGTTTCGTGGTCTTTTGGTTGACATGATATTTTTCTTGTGCTGCTACGGTTGTCTCAAGTAAGACCAGGTTTTAAATATTTTTAATATTCTTAATTACTATGAATATTGCTTTCCCTGCTCTTTCGGTTGGTACAAGACACGACTTTACATATTTTTTAATATTCTTAACGACCATGAATGTTGTTATCACTTCTCTTTCGGTTGACATGATATTATTCTTCTGTCACGCAATAGGTATGGCCAATTCCAGTGCCATTTACAAGGAAAACTTTTAACAAAAAAAAACTAAGGAGAGGCTGGAGCTGTGCAGCCTCTCTTGTCCTGGTGAAGTACTCCAATAATTATTAAGGTACCACTAGTTTGCCACCAGGACTTTGATGGTTTATTGTTAGTTATTTCTAAAGTTGTACGAATAAATCTACACCAATTCTGCTATTAATAACCTTAAATGTAATAATACTGCTAAAATCAATCAGATAAAACTGAGATTAATTTTCTGTGATCCTAAAAGTTTTAGAATTGGATTTTTATTATAATTTCCCTTAAATTTTCCAACATTTCTATGCTGAAGCTTTTAGACATAAATAAGCCCGCTTTAATCATTTGAAGCCTTTTCAAATTAGTACCAATGACTTTTCTGTGCTTATCTGAAATTCCGAGATGAGACAAAAATTAACTTGAACAATCAAAAATTGCTGATGGGCATTCTCAGTTAACGCAGCGTATTCAAATGCAACAATATTGGCACTTTTTGTCTATCCTTAGAATAAATTACCTGGAGGACAAATCCAAGGAGGAATGAGGGTGAAGTGAAGGTGAGCCAGCGTTCATTTTTCTTTATAACGCTCTGTGCTTTTTCGAGTGTTATTTAGTGTCGCTCTGTATGTATTCCTATTTGCAAACAATTCCGCCATCAATATTTTAAACTTGAACATTGTCTATTAACCTTAATTTTGCTGTCTATGCTACAACACAGCCAAAGCCGTATTGCTCCTGGAATTTTTAGTCAATGTGGATTAGTAAAGGTCTGACGTGGACAGAAATTTGAAGCCATTTTAAATCAAAGCTTATTGGGTAAAATATAATTTCCATGTGGTATTTGGAAGTTAAGGTATATATTTATCGATTATTGTCTGATTTAATTGTCTCTATAGGTCTCAAGAATTATTACCGAGGACTATAGCAATTTATCCCCTTCTATAGAAACTTCTGGTATGTCTTTTCATTTCATAAGAAATAAAAACTTATATATAATACAACTTGATTTCGTCCGAGCCAGTATGTAGGTGCATATTTTGTCGAATATTTAAATAACAATCGGTCAGAAATTTATGGGATTTTGAAAAATTCTGTCGTATTAGTTCAAAAATTTGATATTTGTACAAAATTAGACACATCGATGACCAAGAGCATGTAAATATTTCCTCTGAGTGGTGCATGAATAATTAAGCATAGGAAACTAGAGTACCATAGTTACCAAAAATGCCATACATAGCAACAAAAAAACGGAATAGGAGGCAATAAATGCAAACGCACGCAAACCATTACATAGCATTTATATTAGGCACCAACCAGAGGAATGGTCCATCCATCTAATTCGACCCGACTATGGCTATACATATTTTTATTCCTATAGCTACTTTGGTTAACGCTGACACATATTAGGTAGAAGTTGAGACGAGGATATGGGAGGAACTGGCTTGTCAGACATGGAGAACTTTTCGAGAGGGAGAAAAGGGGATCATGCAACGACAACACGTCTTGTTTTATTTAAGGAATTTGACTCAAAGCAAGCAAGGGAATAATGTAGTTGCATGAACGATCCCCACTGCAGGATTTCGCGTGAAGCCACAAAACAATAGGTATTCTTTATTTAAGCCATATGGACAGATTTTGACCATCTTCAAATTTAACCTTATATTTTTATTGTAAAACACTGTAAAATTTAAACTCCATCGAATAACTTGTTCTTGAGTTATCGTGTCGTAGGCATGCATAAACACAACGGGTACTTCAGTCCTGGCTCGGGCGAATAATTCGCTTCAGTAATTCATCAATTTGCCTAGATATGCCAATAAGTATTTACTAAAAATAACAAACGATACACTTTGTGTAGAAGGCGAGTTTGGGGATCTATGTACACGGTAAACACTGCAACGACGGAAAAAGTCAACCCAACCGTGACTGACATCACATTGAATCCAAAATTTGAAAGCGTTTCAAATATATTCCTGAATCGTGCTATAGGCCATTCACAATGTGACTGTACCCAGATCTACCTTACATAATGTCCACCATAATCAAGTATAGTACAAGTCATATTATTTTTATTCTAATATTTTTGCTTCCCGACGCAATATCGAAGATGGTGGAAAAATACGAGGGCACTCCCAACATAAAATCCCTACTAGCAGATGTCCAGGGTTGTGACTTGTACATTGTTCGGAATGGACTACAACCCAGCAACCTGGAACTTATAAATTACATACCCATCACAATATTTGACGTACAATCGCCCTCATTCTTCAAAGATGAATTAGTTAGTAGGGAAACGAAAGTTATGCGGAAATACCACCGTTGGAGAGATCCTCGTCGAGAGTTTGACCTAAGCAGGGTTAGGGTTGCGTTTTGTAGAATAATTTATGTCATCATTCGCCCTAGAGACTCCCTAGAGAGAGATTGGTTTAGCGACTCTGACACAATTTTTGCTGCATCGTATGGCTATCAATATCGGGGCTTTGATGATAGTAATGAAAACCCATACCAGAATATATACCAACTTGTGTATTCACCAAGAAGAAAGAATCCAAATGATTGGATAAAGAAACTGTTTGGCTTGGATAAATGGTTTTCAAGGGATGCAATTCGTGTAGATTTTGCCTGCCTCCT
>JAQIWQ010001160.1:0-11810 GCA_034695825.1 Folsomia inoculata
GGATAAACCTTTCATATAATATTTTAGTTTGTACATTAATCTGTTCAAAAGATATATTTTATCCTCGGATAAAAATTGGATAAATTGGGGTTTTCTATTAAGGGTAATTGTGTGTTTATTGTAACAGTAAAGTTTATAGTTTATGAACAATAAAATGTCTAAAATTGTTCTGTTAATTATTCATATAATCAGTCTCATTTTTAGATCAAGGTGAAGTATGTAATATCACAATCTCTTATTTCAGCGTTTGTAGAATTATCCTGAAAGTACTTTGCCTTACAACTAGATATGATATGATCCGTCCCCTCCAGAATCAAAGACTTTACTTCCATGTTGACCAGTGTTTGATGCGCTCCGTTAACTGTCACGACACCAGAACCTTGGATATTATGTATCAAGTTTCCAGAAGATTCTGATTTAACGCAAATAAAATTTTCCCATTCATATAAACTATTAGCCAACAAATTGGAAACTAAACAGTTACTACCACTGAGGCATAAAATAATAGAGTCCGCTTCGAATTCAGTGGTTCCGTGAAACGTTACATGTTCTATTTGGTTTCGATCGCCCTGTTCCGTTATTCCTCTTGAACTATTGTTAATTTCTATTCCACTCACATAATTCTTTGATCCGTCCATTATAATGCCAATCCCTGAGTAAGTGAAGACGCAATTCTTAATTGTGTTAGAGGTGCCGCATATCTGAATTCCCATCCCACAATAATGCAAATCTACTTTTTCTACTGTATTTTCACTTCCGTTTATAACTATCCCATTGCTATTTTCATTTGCTTCGTGTCCGGTAATTGTCACATCCTTGATCGTGTTATTGTCCCCTTTTAAAACTACACCATGAGTTATGTATTCTATTTCCACGTTCGATATGACATTACGATTTCCCTCAAGGGTTAGAACTTGGTCTCCTTTTAATACTGCTGCTTCTCCTATAATCTGTAGGTTGTCGATCTGAATATTGAAGTTTCCATAGAATGTCCCACGTATGTAGACAATGTCGCCAGGTATCACTTGAGAACAAACCATCCTGAATTCTTCTGTGGAAGTTGGCGTTCTTACCCTTCTTGGAGTTGGATTCCCACAAGTCCTTTTTACATTGGAAACGTTAATATCAATACCGGAAAGTTTTGCTGGTGTCATCTATACAGTAAAATTGTACCTTTCTTTAAATCCAGGCTCGTCTAAATTCCCAATTCCACCATTAACGTCCACAAGAGGGGCTCGTATCATACTTAATAGAATATTGAACTGTTCGTCAGTGCTTTCGTTCATTTCTTGCCACCTGAACAAGAGATAATTTACATTCCTCAAATATTACAGTATCAACAAATAGTTTAACTTGCGTCAGAACCTACATGAGAAGCTGTTGTAATAGAGTGGTTTCTTCCACTACCAAATAGTTTTCCGAAAGTAAAGATGACCAAAGACTGTAGGATGCGTTTTGGAGCTGAGGTGCAAATTCAAACATCTGACTGTAATTTGAATGTCGTATGACAAATTAGCCATTAACAATTTATTTTATAGTATACCTCTTCATAAATGAATAGGCAGCCAATTTGAGTCTAGAACCAGTCAGCTCCCCAATTTCAAAAACATCAATTATATATTCTATTTTCAAGGAGTCTAAAATTGCTTGTTCAATTTCTAGTTGAAGTTCTTCGGTTAGCAAATAATGGGCGTAAAGATACATCTCGACTAACAACAAAAGATCACCTTCTATCTTTCCTCCGTCAAGTGCCTATCGTAAAATAGTTGTGTATTCAACAAACAATTTATAGAACACAAAAAATTGAAATGATGATGTTTGATGTTTCTTACCTTTAAAAAATGAATTCCTGCTTGCAAAGAAAGAGTGGGTGGCAGCACAAAATATTCAGTATTTTGCCAATAATCACTATCAATTTTTGCAGCAACTACCGGAGATTTTGAAGTTATTTTGAATTTGTTTACAGCAATTCGTGTTGAACATGGCCCAACAATGCAAATAAAGTCCAAAATGTTGGGATGTGGCTTAATATGCCCGGACTCTATGTCATCTCTCATGTTTCCTCTTTTGCATAAAATGAATAGTATGATATCATAAAAATAGTGAGATGTTTTGTTTATATCTATGAGAGGGTGTAACTAAACTCGGAGTGGCCTACATATGAATGGTGACCAGAGCGTGCACTAAAGTTAGGAATAAATACTCGACCTAGGGGGTATAGGCCGCGCATACATAGGAATATGCACTAAAATGAACAAAGTACATGTGTATATCACCGAGTGGGTGTGACACAAATCTCGAAATGGCACATATGCAGGTCTAGTCTAGGATGTGCCCTATCAGAAGAAATTAAAAATTGACCTTTAAATGCAAAGGGCGTAAAATGGTAGAGATTATGAAAGATGTCATCTTGATAATATCAATTGTTATTTTGAATTTTTAATATGATTTCGTTTTAATAAAATTATATATTTTATCCTAGAATAAGCTGTCAGTCTACATGGATAAATTTATAATATATCAGTATTTTATCCAACAATAAGCACACATACTTTGACCAGTCTTTTGTTTATCAATTTTCTACCCTGAAATGAATTATACACCTAACTATACAACGAGTTATATAATTGTGCAACTTTGTTGTATGAAAATTTTTGATCTATTAATACCGTTGTACTGGCATGAAAAAACGGCTTCTCTTAAGTAGTTGGGATTCAAGTAAAACGTTGTCAGTTGCTGTTAGTTTGTACAAGTTGCACTTTGTCCTCATCTTTCACTCTTTGAAGTTCAAGTTTGAGCTCTGTGATTGTGTCATCCTGATTTTGTAAAAAGTTGTTCCGCATTTCAATTTCATGTAATAATTTCAACCTCTCTTGCTCAAATTCTTGGTTTAAATGAAGAACATGTTGATTATGGTTGGAAATCTGTAATTCCAATTCACGAATCTTCTTATCTTTTCCGTTAGGTGTAATTTTATTTTGTGGATTTTGACGTTGGAGTACTTCTTCCAGCAAATCACGCTTCTTATTGAAATTGAGCTTGTATTTATATTTTTTTTGTAATTCCTGCATCTTTTCCTTCAAATTATTATAATCTTCGATAAGCACGAACGGAGTCTGGGTTTCAGTCTGGGTTTCAGTTGTTAAAGAATTGAACATCTTCACTGTTGAAAAATTGTCATCGGTCTGGGTTTCGGTTGTAAGGCTTAGTTCAATATCCAAAACCTACAATGATAAGCTACGATTATGAATTATCGATGTTGCAAATGCTATACAAAAAGAATGCATACTTTTAATCGTTTTGATTGTGGTTCTGGATCCAATTTCTCCATCGATGAGTGTTGCGTTATCTCATTATCACTGAAATTACTAACAACCTGCTCCATTAATATCTGTAGACATAGAAGGTAAAATTAATGTGATTGAATGATGCCATATAGTCGGAATGAACTTCTTACATCCTTCTTTCCCCGACAAACTTTTTTACACGTGTCCTTTGTTCCTCTCTTAACATGTGCAAAATATCTTTGCTCAGAAGTAAACATCCGATGGCAATCTTTGTATGGGCATTCTTTGCGGAATTCGTTGTGAAAACTCTCATGTTCTTTCTGGCGTCGTCTGTCCATTTCTTCTCCGCAAACTGCACATGTCCATGTATCACTGTTCTAAAAATCAAACAAACTAGTGTTACATTATTTTCGCCAATTCTAGATGACCACAAAAAACGAGCAACAGGTTTACCATCTTAAGATATTCTTAATATTTAATTAATCATGTCAAAATTATTACAATTCTTGCAACAATTGGATAAATTATGCAAGGATCAAATACTCAGAGAGTTAGAATCATTGTTGATATTACATTTCAATGTTTGTGATATAATGTAAAAAAATTTGAATGACTTACTTTTTCCTTCTCCATGTTCCAATATAAAATCCGCGTGTGATATTACACTGATTGAAATTAGTGTAGCGAGTGAAATTGTGTATAAAGTGAGTACGAATAAGGATAACTAGGGGAAAAACAAAGGATAAACTTATAAGAAAATAAAACTGAAAGTACTCTGAATTCATATATTACGAAAAGTTTACCGTCAGCACATGGGGGACGAAAGAGAGCAAGTTTTCCGCCAAACTAGATTTGGATTCCCAGAGTGTTGACACCGGTTGAAGGGATTTCTATGAGGAAAAATTCTTTTTCTTTTTCCTTCCACTTTTTTGGGTATCCAGCAGTAATTTCCTTGTACGACTCACTGAAGTGGAGTGGAATCAAATCAGGTCAGATCAGGTCACATGATACGACATACGAACATTAATCAATTGGTGAGAGATGTGTAGATAATCTAGTGTGAAATTGAGTTCTGAAATTTTTGGAAACTAATATCTTTGATTTTTCATGATTTTACTAAATGCTCTCATCTTATTCTACAGGAACAGGAGGAGGATTAATATTCAACTTCCACAGCACAGAAACAGAAAAGCTGACTGAACAGTAGTCTGAAGGAAGCACATTCTGCTCATTCCAGATAATGATTTCTATTGTTTCCTTATCATCCCAGAGCCAACATTTCGTCGTTTTTACACTTTTATACCTGTACCACTTTGATACATAAACATCAATTCCCAAACGTTCTGTGATCTGCCAAAACTATTTCTCCAGTGGAAGCAGTGTCATTTCTCCATCAGTGTCATTTCTTCACCAGTTTGACCTTAATGAAGTTGGAGTAATCTAGATTAATTGTATATACAAAATGGCCGGCAATGGAGATTATCGCTTTCCCAACTTTAGCGGTGTATCATTTGTCTCCAGTCCAACTTATAATTTCACCTTTGCTTCGCCTGGTACATACAATATCAACATTAATCAAGAAAGTGCCGGAACAACAGGGCATCAAGGGGTCAAGAAAAGTGCATCTAACCAAGATGGATGTCATTCACTACGGATTGGAACTTCGTTAGTTTATGAGTAAGTTGTTCTAATCAATCTTTATCGTCCATCTAATGTGTACTGTATAAGCAATCTTATTATTATTCTAGCTCTACACACAGGACTAGAGAGGGCCGAACCGTCGATGTTGGAGAAATTGAAATGAAGCTGAAGAATGTAATTCATCCAACCAAACAGCAAGGTATTTTGGCAATCAAGTATGAGGATGGAATTCCTCCAAAATTCGAAGCAGAATAATAAGTGTAAACATTTCTTAAATCAAAAGTTGACAAATTGGTCCTTTAATCGCTGTTAGATGATTTATTTTGTAGTCGTACATTAATTACTCGTTAACATTTAATCGTCTATTGGCAAAGACTAGTTTAAGTTGTTGACTTCTTACACGTCTTCCAGTGACTGTGTTAAAGAATTTACAAGTATTGAAAATTCAATAGTTGTTTTAAAAATATTTGATTCTTCAAATAAAAATAAAAATCTATCATGCAAGGATTAAATTTGTCACAAAATACATTACTTGGTGCTCGTCTCGTTGCCGAATCAGGCCCCTGGGAAACTGGTAAGTAATTAAATTTGGCTTTTGAATTAAATTAAACGTGCATGAACCGTCTGTTCTGATAGTAATTAGCACAGGATCTCATTCATTTAACACTCTAATGGGAGGGGGTCTTAAGCAAGGGCAAATAGTGCAGGTTTATGGTGCGGCTGGATCAGGCAAATCCATGTTAGCTCATACCTGCGCCGTTACAACCCAGGTATGCTATATAACAAACGAATGTAGATTTTATAATTTGACTAATTTACGCATTTTGCTTTCTATTAGCTCTACGGGGGCAAAGTTTTCTATATCGACACGGAAGGCAAATTCAGACCAGAAATACTATTTCCCATTGCAGAAAAGTTAAATGTGAAGAACGTACTGGATAACATAGTTTATGTGAGAGCACACAGTGTTAATCATCAATTACAAATTCTGAAAACATGTGATTCCATTCTACGATCATTTAGGTGAGTCTTTGTGGTAGTACTTAATAGGTACCATAATGTTTAATCCATGTTGACGCGAAAATTAAAGTGTATTTTTAATTTTCTAGTGTACCATCATTGATCATTGTAGACTCCGTAATTGCTCTTTATCGATCAGAGTATGATTCTTGTTCAATGGATGAACGTCAAGCTCATCTTGGTGCATTCATGACGACCCTTAGAGGAATTGCCAGACAGGTTAATCATTTGGTTTTAAAATTCAAGAACACGCTGTCCAAACTAGTATTTCTATTCAGTTTAGTATGGCAGTGTTATTGACCAATCAGTTAACCACAGTATTTCCACAATACGGTAACCCAACGTCGCAGCCAACTGGCGGACAGGTTTTAAAGAAAGCATCAAATACCATGTACGTTAAGGGTTAAGGATCACTATGATCAATATGACTAACAGATTTTAAACAATAATTTTATAATCTAGTATTGAAATGGGAACTGAAATGGGAACTGACACAAACCAGAGGTATGCTAAATTGAGCAGCATCAAATTTGGATTCTATATCACTGGATTAGGAGTCTTGGATTTGTAATTAGAACATTTGCACTAAATGACATAGACTAATATTTAGTCTGACTAAATGAAGTATAAACGTTATGCGTTATATAATTACCGTCAAAATTAGTAGTCTAATTCTCATGACATTAGACGTTTTTTTAGTTAAATATTACTTATTATTATCATTAAATTACGCATACCTAATTTTTCATGTCGTACATAGTAAAATTCGAGTTTGACGATGATTAGAATTAGATATGTAGTGGTTGACACTATTTAATTATCACAAGGTATTGTTCAAGTAAAGAGTGAGATGTGTTAAAACAATTAGAGATGACATAGTAATTTGATTTCTTTAGCGATTTTTAGTTACAAGTCCAACGTTCTTGATAGACAATAATTTACATGAACGTTACAATTTCTTCTATGTATCATCCATATCCTGACGGCAGAAATAAATCCCAATTTGTTAGTGCTCAGGATTGGGTGGACAAGAGTTGGCTTATTTAGTATGATGTTGTGATTGACGACTAACAGGTTGTGGTATCATAAGGATATTTGATAAATAATCTGTAAATGTTAGAATTTTTAAGTATTGTTTTAAATAGCATCAAAAACAAAGAGTAATCCAAAATAAACGTTTGGAAGCGGAATATAAAAAGCGGTGCTTTCTGTGATTATGCCATCAAATACAATTATTAATTTGTTATCTCATGCAAATTCTACGTCTATCGATAGATGGGCATAATGAAAGACATCCAACTTACTATTGTTATTTCGAGTTATACAAAGATATCCGAATTAATTGGAATGGCGCATTATGCACAGTTGTTCAAAGGATATGATTCTAGACATGATGGGTGAACAATGAGTGCACGTTTACACGAAATGGACAAGGTGCAATGGTTTACCTGAGGGTGCATATTTTTCAAGTCGAATAAGGTTGCTTTGTATGTGGGATATTAGTTGTTGTATATTCTGATCCCTAAATCAGATCGAAATCAATTTGAATCTGTACTAATTTTTCTGCGCCCCATATGTAATTCAATATGTGCAGCATTATTACTGGGGATGTATATGTTTAGGTGTCATTTCTGGAGAAATACCAAGAAAACGATGGATGTTGATAGGCATCAAGATAAATTTAATAAACTCAAATAATACAAATGTGAAACTTTCACTGGATGATGTTGGGCTGTCGGAGGCTGCATGGTATTTTCAAAATGAGGCATCAGGACAACATGTCCAGTTTCATCAGCTTTTGAACAGTTTTCCGTTATATCTTACAATATTGGTAACGACTCGTCTGCGACAAAGGGTGGAGTTTGTGTGGCGTGAACACCAAGTCAGGATGCCACTATTCCGATGCCATCAAATGCAAACTAATAATTTAGTTGTAAATTTTAAAAGTTCATAGTTGTATAAATTTAAATCCAGACTCCCCTTACTAAAAAACCCAAACTCCACTATTGTCAAGAGTATGTATGTACAAGAAAAGTATGCAATTTTTTTCCGAAACACCACATCTCTCAATTTAATGAATTTACTTTTGTATGTCTTCATAAAATTAACATTGCTGGTCCGGCTATGCAACGTCCTTGTGATTGAATGAGACTGCTCAAATCAAAGCATTGTAATAGAATAAAACAATTTATTTTCAAAAATTTAATTATGCAAAATTCATCCCAAATTAAACTTGCAAATAAATTTTATGCATGTAATTATTCAATTTTCAACTCAATTTCATGAAATATTCATATAATTATTAAAACATACATAATATTAAATTTGAATTCAATTTTATAAATCATTATAAAGTTGATGAAAAAACAAAGTCATGTTTCAACTAAGCCATTTCCATGTCCCCTCCTTTGTCCACGACATAGCAAGTTTTACAAAAATGAATTATAATAGACGCGATTGCAACAAGAGCTGATATACCTGAACAAATAGCAACAGTCAGTTCTTCGTATTTTTTTTCATCTTGTAAATCTTGTTTCATATCATTCAGCACTTCCACTTGTTCTAGTCCTGTCGCAAGCTCCTGTTTCTCAATGTCTTCTATGTCTTCTATATTTTTCTCCATTTTAACGTCAATGGAAACTTCCTCTCTCTCAGCCACCACCAGGTTTTCCACCCCAGCATTCACATCCTTGACAGCGTCAAGGTTGTCTTTCAGCAAATAACTTTGCACCATGCCGAAAATGGGCAGTTTTTCCGATGACATGGGGATGGGTGCAATCTTTCCAATTCCGCTTTTCAGGTCGTCGATGAAATCTTCGAAATCATTCAAATCTATTGCTGTCACGTGTTTTGGGGAATCGTAGGCATCCTTCCGTATGCTTCGCCCCATGCGGTTAGTAAACGCTAAAAAATGAATTAGTTAACTTCACATTAATAATAAGAAACGTAAACAAATTTAATCGGAAATGATGGAATAGTAATGTATTTTTTCTTACGTTTTCCATTTCCGTGTCTCACTTGGAGTTTCTCTTCTTCCAGGAGTTGGGTCACTTGTCTTTCAGCCGTAGACAGACCTGCGGAATAATGATCAAATCAATTAAAGTTCAATTTTTTACCTATACATGAGGGTTATTGTTTGAAAATGATTGTAAATATTTTTAAAATAAAAAAAACGAATACGAAAATTACCTTCCCGAAGATTAGAATCGCCTTTCTTGAATTTCTCCATGGCCAACAAATAGCCAATCACTTGTGCCAAAATCACGAAAGTAATTATCGATGCCCTCATTTTAGTTTTAGTTTTTAGATTTACACGAAATTTTTCGGATTACTAAATGGAATAGTACAGAGTGATATACTGTGGTGGTCAGTGGCTTTTATGGGCTACAACATTGACACATTAATCTAGTATCGCCTCGTGACCACTTCTATATTTGTTTTACGAACGCCACTTCAATAAATGTACATGAACTGTTTCACATGATTACCCTTTCGAGGGCGTCAACTTAATTCCAGAGCTCAAGTGACTCAGAAAGATGCTGCCTTGTTTTTCGTATTGAGTTGATTCATTGGAGGTCACTCTGAGAAAACTAATCTCTTCTATAATTCCAGAGCTCAAGTGACTCGGAAAGATGCTTTCTTGTTTGTCTGTGGTTATTTTTAATAATTAATGATATTGAATTTTTGGAAATCTACATATTTGTTTAAAAGACATCCGACATATTATTGACCTTAAATGATTCAATTATAAATTAGATTGTAATTTCACAATAACATATTCAAGGCAACTTTCCCCAATATCAAACAAAATCAAGGAATATTGACTTATTTTTACTCATTTACCATGCTTTTATTTCTCATTTAAAAGAACATCACTTTTGGTCTATAGACTTCATTCTCAATTGAGGAGTGAATTGACAAGTCCTGGTCAAATTTCCCAAGTCTAGCCTTTGTTAAACCTTGATTGTGCATTAAAAATCAAAATGTTCCCTGCTATAGTTCTCATATGGATTCTTCTTTCTGTAGAATTCTGTGCATGCCACCCTGGTGAGACAAACGACACAATTTCTAAAGGTTTGTGAACTATATTTTATGCAATTCCCATTCTAGGCAAATTTTTATTTTCAATGTGTTCCTTTGTTATTCATTTTAATGAACTTTTTTAAACACCCGTAGGTGCCGACATTCCGGTTGTGGACTTCGACGACATTTATGTGACAGATGATCAGTACTCAGTGAATAATAAGGAATATGCCGTAATTCATGGTAAGTAATGTTCTATTGATTTTTATTCCAAACAAATAAATGGGGTGTGGCTTGTTTTGGACCACCTCTACATTATGAATACATTACATTATGTCGAATACATTAGACTCTAATGTGATTACTATAATATTATCTTTGATTCAAATATTATCTATATTATAGGTTATCCTGAAACCAGATTCAAAAGGGCTCCAAACCCTTTAGTTGGAAGCCTAATTTCGACCGGTTTGTCAACAGTGATCCCATTCATTGGTGAAATAGGCCAAATCATCAAATTCGTCAAAGGGGTTTTCTCCGGACTAGGAACTAGTCGCGATGAAGTGCGGGAGCGCCTAACTCTCAAAGCCGGTGACAGAATGGATGTCCATTCCGACGCCCTGAATTTTATACAAACCTTTCTTCAGGGGGAGGCACATGCGACCCAAAAGACACAGGCGGGTGATGTCAAGGCATTAAAAGAGGGTCAACAGAAGCTACAGGTCACTCTGGATATAATCAAAGAAGAAGCAAAACAAATCGTACAATTGCTTACAGACGCAGAGAAGAGAAAAATCGAGGCCACCATGCAACAGGAAGTAGTCAAGAAGATGGAGGAACAAATTCAACTCCAGAAACAAATAGTCGATTTGGGAAAAATCGAAGCTGCAAATCGGATACAACTGCTGATAGTGTCGTCGGTTACTGCTTCGTTTATCGGTATCATGACAATCGTAAAGGTACTTAATTTCATTAACTGTCGACGGTATAGTATTCGCCAATGAATTCAATTTCATTCATATATGTGTACTTTTTAAATCATTACTCAATAAAACTTAATTTTTGTTTATTCTTCATGAATTAATCTTATGTTTCGAGTTATCCTAAATCTATTGAATAATTCAATAAGTATCCCATAGTTTTGCATATTTGTGCATATTTTTGCATAGTTATTAATTCTTTATTCATTGCGTTTGCATTTAGGCAATTTATCTCTTTTTTCACAAAAAATGTCATCTAATTTGGGATAATATATGCCAAACTTGCATACATAATGATGAATGTAACGAAAGTGATAAGAGCTTGTAAGTTTCATCCTCGCATTCCAAAGAACACAACGAGGTTACGTCTCACTCACTCACTCACTCACAATGTGAGTCACTCACGTTTAATGTGAGTCACTCACATTAAACGCACAATAGCAAATGCAGCGAAGGACCCTTTCTGTCGGAATAGCTGCTGGTAAGGGACTTGACTTGCCTTGGTGGTTTATGTAATTCCTGGAATAATGGAGTTTATCATAATGATGACTAAATATAAACATTAATAACCATAAATCTTAATGGTTGAATGTTTAATAATATTTGCATTTTCATGCGCGATGTGAATCATATGGCCTAAAATGTACTAGAAATTGTTTACGAAGCGATTAGTTAGAAGACGTATGCAATTGACACAAGAATGCTGTGTAAATCCTTTGATAAGGGGCATGGGACAATCATTTGTTAAAGTTATTTGTAGTTCATTTCCTTGCTTTCGGGGGTCAGATTTTTACAGGGTCAGCCTCAGGGTTAGCGTGATTATTGCCTCTCTTTAGCCACAATGCCTAAAATTTTCTGT
>JAQIWQ010001161.1:0-11808 GCA_034695825.1 Folsomia inoculata
ATAGATAGATAGATATTTATTATGTCTTTCAGGAATAACCTATAACATAAGAGAGTTATATATTGCTCTCACAATTACATCAGTGTACATCATGAAAATGTACGACTTACTGTTTTAAATCAAGAAAAAAATTACTCTTACTCTTACCCTTAATTAAGGATTTACTCTTACTCCTCAACTTCCTCTAACAATAAGTCAAACTTATTTGTTACCTTTTGTATTATTTTCTTTGAAAATTTTGTAAATTATTGTGCGAAACAGGATACAGAAGTTAAAATATTTCTCTCCAGCGTAAACAAGGATTGACTTGTTTATGACATGGGGCGATGATGCAATGTAATCTCGGCGGTGACATCATGTTTTACAGAAACATACTGTGGTAGCCTTCAACGTGACGTTCCATGCATATGCATTTGGGACAAAATGACACTTTTGGGACCATATGACATTTTTGGGGCAACATGACATTGTTTGGGGTAAGACGACATTTTTGAAACCGACGTGGGAGATAACTTGTGGGGATGCTGAACGCTGGACGCCAACTTATGGAGACGCCAATTTATAATGACTGAACGCCAAGTTATGGAAACACTGATGCCAACTTATTCCACCTTCCACTCGATATGAAACACGGGTACTCTTCAATTTGGCATACTTACACACATTACACACTCCGTCACACCAACAACATTAAACTTTTTACAATTATTTTTCACGTCTAGTACAATCCTTCTCAGTCAATCGCCCAAAGTTTCATTTCAACCAATTTTTACCAAATTACAACATTTATAGGTATTACACTATCATCCTACATTATTATTACCCATCTTTGGTACGTGTCTGTCACGTTTAATTTAGTATCATTTGACATAATTACAAGTTGCTGCACCTCTTCTGAGCAATTTAATAATTTCCATCATCATCATTATCACGTACAAAGAAATTTATTCAATTTAATAATGACATGGTTTCTTTTGCATCAGACATTACATTCTTTGAGATATTTCATTAAGTAAGTTTTCATCACAGAAATTAACAGAATTTATTTTGGAAATAAAACATAATAATTACATTTTCAACTAATTTTTATTCGACCCTTTTTCTTTTCAGGGACATGGTCAACTTTAGTACCTACTACAATCAACTCCAGATACAGGTTAACAATCTTGGCGATTCTCAAATCTCGGATTTATGTGGGAATGCCTATCAAGGCTAGGATTTGATCCCACCATCACAGGAATCAGGGGTGTGTCAGACACACTATATGTCTATAAACATTTCGAAGAATAATAATGCCTACTTTTCATTTTCAGATATTTTCTGATCTGTCTGCACAAGTTTGGGAGCAGGATAGAAATAATGCTACTTCAACTTGACAAAAAAATGATTTCTTATCAGTATGTTTTATAAAGGGATTTTGTAAAGAATCCCCCACGGATAAACTCACCACAAATTTGTTTCGACAAACCCAGGAAGATGTGGTGGTAGAACAAGGAAAAAACCCGATATACGGGGATAAAGTTACCAATAGTTGGAAAAGGAAATCAACAAGATGTGACACTACAATCGTAGTACGAACCTAGATTATCAAACCACCTGCGAAGATAAGGTGCGTTGTTATTGTTAACTGCAGAGTTCCTTGCTATGCATGACTAATAATTCTCGTTCATTTTACATTTATTTATTTCAGACACCATCCAAGGACGTCTATTTTGGAACCAACATCAAATTAAAACACAATTACCTCGCCGATTGGCTCAACTCCTTACCTGACTTCATTTCACCAAACTCCTCCGACTTGATGTAAAAGCTTGGGTAGAACCTAGACGGTATCAACAATCCTCAGGTTAATATGAAAGTGATTGGGGTTTTCACTGGGATCCACAATGTACACAATGCAAAAGTATTATCCATAATACGAGTTAATTGAGTTGTATTATATTATTTTGGATTAGACTACGGGTTTCAGAAAAGAAAACCAACACTTTGTGAGCATTAATGTTAATTTTGTAAGAGCTCCCTCCAAGTGGATTTGTGTTCCATCTAAATTTAAGGGCACGTTTGCAAACCTCAGGAATGAAAAGGTTATTGCAGATTTTTGCCAATTGGATCAAGGGGTTTATTGGCCAGGGGAGAGTTACGGTCTCAGTGGCATCCCAGTATATGAATTTCACCAAGAAGAAGGGGATGCTGTCGTCGTTAATGTCGGGACGCTTCATTGTGTGCAAGGGAAAGGAAGTGCCATTCACGTATCCTGGAACATTGGTACATACGCATGAACTTATCAAACGCTGTCAATTCTGATCATGAAAATAGTTAACTTTTGTCTTCAAACAAATTCAGGAGTCATCATGGATCTGCAGTTGAGGGAAATAAGCAACCGAAATTTTTACAACTGCATCCGAAAATGCAGTTCCGTCGTTCCCTTCATCCACTTGATCAGGATGTGCAGTTCTTGAGCCGATGGGACAGATGGAGTTTAGCGGTTCTGAGGTATAAATAGACTTTCCTTTGCCTTTTCTTTGCGTTTCATATTGATTGTTGACACTCCATTCTACTCGGAGAAAATTCCTCACAATTTCCGTTGCGCGAGTGTGCGCCAAGCGGAGAACGTTCATTTCCTTTGGCATCATCATAAAAGGCACATATAAAGATGACCAATGGTGAACCACCAAATGACCAACGCCGTCTACGGGACCTTAGTCGCTTCGGTAGGTTTCTAACAAAAATAACTTTTGGGGATCACAAATTATTGTCTCACTAATTATTTATAAATTTGTCTCAGAACTTTGGTTCAAAATTTAGTGAAAAGATGAAAGCGACTGGGAAATAGTGTGGAAGATACACTTTGTTCTAAGGCGACTTTTAAGAAATAAAATTCCTACAAACAATTTTAAACTCAACCGTAATCCTCATAAACATTAAACCGTTTGAGGAAACGCGCGAAGCGTTAAAGGAGCTGATTGTGCAACTCCTGGAGAATGTGAAGACAATTTCCGCAACGAGTTTTAACAACAGGCGAAGCATTAGTTCACTGTCATCGGAATTGGACTTGATTCTGAAGGTTGATCAGCCTCAAGAGTAAAGTTCTAAGGTGAGAGGGGGAGTGCACCAAAAAGTAAGAAAGAAGGATTTATTGCGTTCCTCTGGAATACCCCACCTAGGTCCATACAAAATTTGCTTATTGAAAAACAATACATTCAAGTTCTCATGAACTTTACAAACTAGCATACGATTACCATCATGTTACATATAAAAATTTACAAAAAATAGAAAATAAAAAAAGAAATAAAAACAAACATGAAAATTGACCATGCAGTGAGTTTGGTTAAAAGACAATATATACATATAATCTTGGGTTCTCTTAATTTCCAAGACTCGAACCAAACCAACTCCCCACATCTCATAATCTCACTTCTTCCTCTTCCCTTCTTTCCCTTCTTCAAAATTCTGGATAAATAAAAACTCATCATCATTTTCATTTTATTGGGTGTGTGCAGCTCGTGTAGACTAGATTGGAATTGCCAAGAGTGTATTGTTATAGGCTGCTAATTTAAGAAGACCTTCCAAGGAACCACTGCCTGTGTCTCAAGATCGGAATTAAGAAATCATCCTATCCGGAACATTATTAGAACATTTTTGTCCTGTCCAACTGGTAACCTTTAATTTATTTATAATAAAATATAAAGACTACACAACTTGCAAGGGCCAAAAGCATAAATTCTTATTCCATCCTATAAACAATGATTTATTTTTTATTTCAGTGTCACAAAATGCCACCTCCAGCCCACGGTAACCCTTCGCGACGCCGCATTCATATGATATGGAAATTATTTCGACACGAACCAGCTCTCCTTTCATGAATTGACGACAATATTCCCAAATATCGTTCGCTCGGGTGGGCGAACAAGAAATATTTCAGGGCAGCTTCAGTCACCCCTCACCACTCATCCCCAGTTCCACAAGTATTACAAGTACCACACCGACGTCCTCTGCAACATCTAAACCAATCCAAACAACAACCAAGAAACCGAACTGCAGTTATCACATCAACGACCGACCTCAGCGTCGAAAAAGGATTCGACAATCCTCGGAACAAACCAGTTCGACGACTACCCCCACAGATACGACGACCAACGCCGACGAGGTTAATCCAACCATTGTCACGCCAAATTCTACATTTCTATCTCCAGATATTGGTTTAGAGAAATGGCTAGTACTTTAATGTTTCTAACCCTTTGGAACCTCTTTGACTTGTTTCAATGCAAAAGACTTAATTGCTACAAAAACTGAGCGCCAGTATTGTCGGATAATTATTTTAGATGGCAGGGATAAAATGAATAATGTATACAATCCTTATTCCAATTTTTATAACCCGATGCAGGATATGCAAGGGCACTATATTCGTATTTTATAGCAGAGAAAGTTCTGTACAAAGTTTTAAATATTGTACATATTTCATTTATATTTTATTTAACAATTCTGAAAAAAGTAATAATATGTACTGTAAAAGCGTCAGCTTGGATTTATACACCCATTAACGAACAATACGAATCCACCCATTAACAAAACGAATGCACGGGCACCAAGAACCCACTAAACTAAACAAAATAAATTGTATTGTCATAAATAACTTAGCGAATATCATTAAAACCAACCAAACCTCACGTGTGGCTGCTGAATTGTCAACCAGTCTCTCAGGAACCAGGCCAAATTCTATATCAGAGGAAAGGATTTCCTCAAACTGCGGTATCCCATTTGAAGGGTACAATTTGTGAAAACAGATGCCAGTTGAATTTGGAAAAATCCCAAATTTTTGTAAACCATCTTTCAGACAATTTATGCAATCCATTTTATGAGACAAGTAAAAGTCCATGCAAGTGTGTCTCATCTACCCAGCCCATCTTAATCGGATCGAGTACACAACTTGTTGCTCCCGTCTTTGACACATCTCAATGTGCCTCATGCACTATTCTCTGTTCATGGTTGCTTTAATAGTCTCATTCTTTGGGCTTGTTAAATATAATACTTTGAATTAAGATTAAAAGATATCAATAATAAATTTTCAATATCATCCAACCCATGCATTTTTCAGTATTTTACAGAGTCACTGAAAAAGTCTCATACTCATGACCGACAAGTTTATGAGACTTATCAAAAGTCGCCCATTAGGTCACTGCGGCTCGATAACCAATGCAGAAAAATGTCACTAAGACAACATATGAAAAATAATTGCACATTGCATACTACTCCAACTCGTTGGCTTCTTCGACTCATTCAGTCTGGACGAATTTAGAAATTTTGGAGACTGTTGAGACTGGGGAATTGCGAGATTTCGGAGAATTCCGAGATTTGGAGAATCTTGGTGATTTGTAAGGTTGACGTATGCCAGTTTGTTGTTCGCAATTTACCATACAGGACATACCTGAAACGCACGCCAACTGTCGTATGCCAAACACGTATGCCAAGTATCATGGTCGTATGTTAGTATGCCAAACTATCCAAATCATACGGATCGTATGACTGACGTTAACTACTTATCATCTTTTCTCGCTTTGTCAGCACACGTCCTTGTCCATGAAATGATTCTTGAGATTATTCATGTTAAAAAACAATTCTCGTTTAATTCAATTGCTTCATTAGTAATAAATGAGTATAATTAAAGAGTTGTTACATTTACACTAATAAAGTTCTGATAAACAATTGCATACCTTAGCCGGTTGTTGGGATGCAATAAGACTTAAAGTGTGAGCGACTGATCGTACATGTTTTGGAAGTTGAATATCCTGGTCATTCACTCCTTGCAGTGCATCAAAAACAGAAAGCTGGTCAATGGTTTCAGGTTCGTCTAGATTTTCTTCTTTATTCTTATCAACGATGGGGTCTGCTATTGCTGATTGTTCGATGCCATAATCTTTGAATGCTTTCACAAAGTTACTCCCATTATCTGTTACAACGCAAGCAACTTTTTTGTGATCCAAGCCAAACTCTTCAAAAACAGATGAAAGCAGTTGAGCAATAGTGTCTCCTGTATGATCGCCTTTGATCCGTCGAAGCGTCAAAACTGCTGATTTCCTGTCAACGAGAGGAATTAAAATTTAAATTGTGTAATGAATGTTATCTTAGCATTACAGGATACATTAGCCTGAGTTATTACAGGGACTCGGGAATTATTTGTTATGGATAGTTATTTATCGGATCCAATATCCCGTACATTAGGGCCAATCCGTTTATGGGAGAGTGGAAGTTCTTAACACCGAAAGATCCAACCACAAGGACGGCAATCTCAACGACGATATGTGCAAGGGAATGGTGCAACATAATCTCAAACCTGTAACGGTGTGATTCGGAGGGAGTTGATGTCGCTAGACATTAGACGTGTAAACTGGGATTGACTTACTGGTGGTCAAATATTCTAAAATAGCATGATATTGGCCAAAATTTGTTGAAAATCAATATCGACACGTTTGACATCGATCGAATGTCCAAGTCATATTTGTTTCATCATTCAAACCATTTCAGATGGTCCGGCGACTCATTCGCTTTGTCTGATTAAGAAAGACTATGAATTATACATGGAGCTATCCAGTCCTCTCAAGACAAGTCAAGCAACACAATTCCACTACCCTCCTTGAAATATTGTTAATATTCTTAATTAGTATGAATGTTGCTTTGCTTGCTCCTTTGGTTGAACGATATGTTTATTGGACGATGGGTGTTCTAAAGCCTGTTTGTCCTGCAAATCAACCTTTGTAAACAGGTGACAAAAGTTCGATGCTTATATCACCGTTCCAAGTTGTAACTTTCAACATTTCAACAATTCCAATTTTGCAAACTAAAAATTATACTGCAACTCGTAACATGTACGTACTTACGAGGTGTACCTAAATTTAATTTATTTATATGAAGCGTTCACATTGTATTTCGCGGTCAACTTACCCTGGTTAACATATGATTAAAACAGCACACTACTTTTAGAAACAGCCACATTTCCCACCGGAACCGCACATTAATTGTCCTTTCTTACAGTTCTGCTCAACAATAAACAGGAATTTGTCACTTCAACCATGAGGTAAATAGGGGGATGGAATTTTTCGAAATCCAAACTTTATTGGCACACAATTCATAAATCTGATATACATTCCGTTGGGCAATCTTGTAATAATATCGATTCAGGTATATGTCAAATGGAAAGCCAGACACAGTAAAGGAGGAATGAAAACAAGCTCAGTCAATAAAACAGTAAAGGCACCATATGACGTTCAACCAAGTCAGAGCAATAAATATTACTGCGTCGACGGTGTTTCATACATATCCCTGAATACGGGCGAGTAAAGTGGATGTATTCTGACTAACCATATATAATGCCCTTCCTGGGATTGGGTAACGATGACGCGGACGTTGTTCGTCTTTGCTTAGATTGGCGAATACCAAGTGTTTTCTTTTAAATGGCATCCCCATGCCATCCAATTAAGGTATTTGTCAAACCTCAAACTAAAAGCCAGATACAACACCCCAAAAAGCAAATTGATAGGCAATTAAATGTGATAACCTATTTCAACTTTGGTTACTACATCGGTACAATACCGTTCCGATTTCGGGAATGTAAAATGCAAACTCACCGATTGTAACAGGTAGCCAATGATTTCTAATATGAAAGTATTAAAAAAATTGAATCTGTATTTGTAGACTTGCTGCGCTATAATGCATTGTCTAGCAATTGCTCATGTTTGTTCTGGAATTATCTTCGTCGTACTGATGAAGCATCAGTCTGGCAAGGTTGTATTCTATTTTTGTACAATTTTAAATATTGCCTTGTTGCTGTTCCTGGAAATTTTTTGCTTCACCCTCTGGAGACACCGATATAGCAGGATTAAACACCTCATCGATCAATCATGTTCCCACCTTGTTGGTGGTGCTGCGCAAAAGAGAAAGGTGAACTCTAGGACTTATAGCCGGGGGCCTATCAAAAGGACATTTTTCTGTTTTCAGATATTCAACTGGGTCAACATTCTTTGTGTCTTTGCAACAGTAGCGGGAGCATTGGAAGCCTTACGGGCTACAGCCCAGGGATTTAATAATGGACATCAAATCAATGAAATCCTTCAAAGATATGCTACCTTTGCCAAACAGACTTGGAGCTTTGGATACTATGCGGCGAAAAGTACTGCTGTATACGACCATTATGACATCTACATTGGCAGTTTTCAATTCTTTGTGGAGTGCTGTTTTTGTTTTGTCTTCACCTTTCTTGAAGCTGGCCTTTTGATTTTTACGGTTACCCTGTTGGGAACAACCAAATCGTTTACAACTAGGTTGTCCAGAATTTGCAAAACCAAATTACAAGCCGAAGATGGAATGAAAATACTGCAACAATATGGGAACTTGAAAGCTTTATCGGAAACAATTAATGATGTGACAGCTCCCGCCGTTTTCTTCTTTTGGGTTTCCTCCTTGACCTATTTTTGCATTGGACTGGACCATTCTGTACAAAACAAGTTTTGGCTCGTAAATCTGTGGGGCTTTCTTTTCATATCTCGTATCCTTATATTTTTCTTGGCGTCGGCTAAAATATGTGAAGAGGTAAGAAGGGAATTTATATAGATATAAAATGTTTTTCTAATTCTTGATTTTAATGACAGATGCAAAATTTTCGGGCATTTCTACTAGACTTGGATTCCATTAATTTGTTCACTATCCAAGAGAGATACCAATTACTCGACGAGGTGGCAACACAACCGATTGGAATTCGTGGATTTGACAAGTTTGTAATCGACAACAGGTTTCTGACAAATGTAAGTAGATAATGTGATCAAAAATATGAAAGTGAGTTTGTGGATGTATGAATTTGTTTCCCAACAGATGGCGAACACTATGATAACACTGTTTGTTGCCTTGCACGCATAGGACGGATGAATTTGTTGCCCCAGATATGGTGACCACTTTCATAGCATTTTTTTCTGGCAAACATCGGGTGGAATAGGATAACACGATTATGGCGTTTACTATTTCGAATATGTATCCACGAACCAATGGGTAACATGTACTATGGTCATTTTACCACGGTATTTCTGTATTTTACGCACAACTGTATTGTAGTGGGTGGGTCATGTTATACTTGCTGTAAATGTATTATATCTACAATTAAACTACTGGGAACTGTAAAACATTTAATATGTATTTTTCCGACGGTTGAATACTAGTTTGCTTACCAACTTTTTTAAATTACACGACTCGTTGAATTTCCTTTTCGAAAAATTTGGGTCGGGTCCTCACCCTAACACCCGTAAAAAACCCGACCCAAAAAACCCGACCCTAGACAGTTTTGATATCTATGCTCCATCCATTCCACACTAAATTCATCAAAATAACGGAACCCACAAAAATTATGCAAATTAGAGTATTGCCTGAAGAAGGTGGAAGAGTGCCACCGAAAGCTCGCGAGAAAATAAAGTCAATTAAAGTTATCCTCAATACCGCAGAAGATGTCGTTTAATTATGCAAATTAATTTATTTATGATCATGATTGCAATCATAGTGACATTCCTTACTCAGGAAAAAGTATACTCAATTATCCACTTTAGTTTAACTTGATTTCTTTCTCACACTCCACTTCGACCTTACTGCCCAGGTCCAAAGATCCACAAAAATGATTCTCTGGGCTAAGACACCTCTGAGGAATTGGATTGAATTTTATCTTCTCATCCGGACACTGACACGTTCCAGTTTTTCAAACAACTCCCGCATAATGATTACAATTATCTGTACATTCCTAAACCAAATTGGTCAAACTTTAAACACTTGTTTTTAGGAGTGCTTGAATATACAGTTTTGCATTCACAGGTAAATTCGCTTTCATTTTCCCCACCTTCACATGACAGATAATCAATGTTATACAGATTAATGTAAGAGGATGAGGTATAAAATGTTAATATTCATTTCTTTGTCTATAAATCCCAGGTTTATTATTTATACCTCTAAATAAGACGCAGCCTGGATATTATTGATTTCATTAAAATGGGTTGTTATAAAAGTCAGAGAAGACCGGTCCGCTGTCAGCTTTGACACATTTAAATATTCTTAATTACTATGAATGCTGCTTTTCTTACCATTCCGCTTGACACGCTACTTTTTCTTGTGTTGGACAATGGGTGGGACCAAATCTAGCACTGAAGATAATAAAAACTTGGAATGGAAACCGCAATTCGAAGAAGGGGAAAGCTCCGCAGCTACCGTCAAGCCTACATGCCCTGACTCCCGTCCCTCTCTCACCACCAGTACCTCCCTCTTTGTCTTTTCAAATAGCCAAATGATTAAAGATAGGGGGGAACTTGCTTGGGCTGTAGGCATCTTTACAGTTTACTACTCAGCCAGGCTATTCTTAGTTCTATAGTAATTTTTACATTTTTGTTAGACTCTTGTACTCTATCCAAATTGTGTGTAAGTAGGATACGAGTGATTTCAATACGAAGAAAGCGCAGAAAGGACAGAAATAATTCATAGATACAGTGCACGACACAGTATACTGGAACCCCAGTCATCCTGTTATGTGCCAGAGCAGCTTTTCATTGATTCGATTGAAATGCTTAACGTAAAAGTCAGACAAGACCTGTCCAAAACCTGCTTAGACATATTTTAACATTCTTCTTAGCTGCTATGAATACTCCTTTCCTAAATGTTGGGCTTGACACGATATTTTGTTGTTTTGGGCAATGGGTGTGTCCACTTTCAGCAAACACTCCACTAATCAAAACTTTGACAAAGGAGAACCGTTCACAGTTCTTTCCCCTTCACACATTTGATCCAAAAGTATCAACCCTAATGCAATGCATTAAGAACAGCTAGAACTTCATCCATTCACTTCATCACTGGTATCATAAACTAGAACATAGAACTTAAATCTGACGTAACACAGAAAATTGAAATATTTAAATTCAGGCTAATGCAACAAATAATTTCTGTAGTTGGAAGGTGTTTACCTGTAAAACAATTAATCCCCCGGATACAATATCCTTGTGTGTCCGATTTCTTCACGGATCACAATTAATTGATGAAAAAGTCAGATCAGTCGATAAATATCATCACAGCAATTGTTTTCCAACAAACTGACATACTATACATCATGTCATCCCTGATTAAATATACCAGTGACATCATTTTTATTTTAATCTTTATATTTTCCGCCGCAGTATCTGAGATGGTGGATGGCAGTGTCGAAACCCCCAACGTAAATGCATTACTAGAAGGCGTCGAGGATTGTGACTTGTACATTGTTCACAATGGACTAAAACCCAGCCACCTAGAACACAAAAACTACTTACCTGTCACCTTATTTGATGTTCAACCGCCCCCATGTGTCAAAAAGCGAGCAGATTGTCGAGTCGAGACACAAATTTTTGAGGATTTTTTGAAAGACCCTCGTCGAGAGATTGACCTAAGCAGAGTTCGCGTTGCGTTTTGTAGAATAATTTACGTTTTTCTTCGCGACAAAATTCCAGGTAAGCTTTTTAATGCCAAAGCTGTTCAGTGGGCACTTCAAATAGTCAGGGCGACAACTTATGGCTATCAATATCGGGGCTTTGATTTGCGATCGGCAAAGCCATACCAGAATACATACCAAATTGTGTATTCACCATACAAAAGGAATACAAACCTCTTGCTAAAAGCAATCAAATTGTACGGAAAACACCCAGGCCAAGGTGTAGATTTTCTTTGCGCCATTAAAATGCTACGTCAGGAAAAATTGCTGCTCTGTGTGCTGATACAAGGATTCGAAATCATTTCCTCACCTCAATGCCTGCTAGCGGG
>JAQIWQ010001162.1:0-11808 GCA_034695825.1 Folsomia inoculata
CATTGCCGAGGATTCAATTGGTGAAATCATTTCTGCATTTGTGGCAGTGAGAATTTACAAGATACGAGCTGTACAATTTATCAATGATGTTCAAGTTACAAAACATCTCAAGGACAAACCTCGAAAGGCTAAAACAAAAGCTGTAATCAAGGAATTAAAGTCAAAAATTTTAGGATTGATACGTAACAATTGGGAGTTGGTGTGTCCCGTTTTAGCAGAAGCGATGATTCCGACGTTAGAATTTTATTTGGATTATAAAGAAATTCTAATATTAAAGAATGCAGAAGCAGATCCGTTTCAACAACTTGTTTGGATTTGGAATCCACTTATCAAAGTTCTGCGAACAACGAAAGCATTGTCTGAGGTTTTACTCCGATTGGGTGAAATTCACGCAGACGAAAACAGTAATGATGAACACCGACAGCAACTGAGTGCAAAATGGATTCGTAGGATTTTGGATGGGTTGGAAGAATTTGGCAAACGATATTCCAAGGAGTGCTTACAGCTTTTGAAAATAGTTATGATACTACCCAATTCCTCATCTAAACTTTTCATTACCAAGTAATCTTTAATTTGTAACCCTAACGTATTTCAGGAATGATTTTAAAGATTAACTAAATATGTAACTTTAGACTCATCAAAATGTTGGATTCGAAATTGGAGCACGGCACAAAATTAAAATGTGAAATGCTGGCTTCAATTTGGATGGACGACCGATGTCCGAACGTAAAGGCTGCCACTGATGATGAGTTGTTTCCTATCGAAGATCTTTTTACAGTTGAAGACATTCAACGACAACAATATTCTCAAGTCCAAGATGTTTCTGGTGAATCTGATATACACACTCAATATCAGTCTACAAAATTTGTTCAGGACTTTAGAAGTATGTATTTGCGTTGTCTATTTTAATGATGAGGTTCTTTTATAATAATTTTTTAATGTATAATGTTTCAGGCTCTAATTGGTGGAATGACATACCTTTTGGTTGTATCTTATTCGATTAGGTTTACGAATTTTAAAACTACAATAAATTTTTACAGAGCAAATACGACACATTCACTGGGATTTATTTGATTTATACTATCTGCTCCATTTATTAGTATCACTGGCTTGGAATGAACTGATTGCTGCAACATATCATACCAATTATTGATTTTAACCTACAGACTAGACGTAAAGTAGCAGTGCACCCATTAAATTGTGACGTTATTATAATTAAAATACACTGACCCCGTTGTTCGGCGAACAAACTCTATAGGTACTGACTAAAGGTGTACTATCGATAAATAATCATCTTTTCCCTTTCGGCATGAGTGATAAAAATACTTTGTCGCATCAATTTTTCGGCATAAATCACTCCCACGTTCGTTAATAAAAATTGCCAAAGCAATCCTAACTAAATCGCTAATGGAATCGCCTTAAAATCATCAAGTTACAATTTGTGTACTGAAAATAAATATTCCAATTTTAAATTACGACGCATATGCATCTATTAAATAATTCGTCGGATAAAATACGCCAACGAAGGCATTTGATAAAACAAGGTACAAAAGTTTTGACTAAGCAAAAAATTAACCGAAACGTGTGAGTTATATTAGCAGCAGAGTCGTGCACAGACTACTATGTTTTTCGAGGTGGGATTGCCGGAGCGCGAGCGGGTACTGGGGGTAATCCACCTGCAGCACGCGCAGGTATTGGGGGTAGTGTCCCGGTGGGCTTTCCTCCAGTTTGTCGTGCTGGGATTGGAGGAAGATTTGGCGGTGCAGGTTGTTGTTGGACCACCTCAATCGTTGGAGCGGACTCCCATGGGTCATAATTGGAGACAGGAGGAATTGGAGGAACCTCTTTCTTTGGAGATTCCACCGAGTTGGCTCTTCTCGGAATGGGAGGTACGTTTTGAGGTTGTTCCATTATTGGAGAATCCGATTTTGGGGGCAAAGGTGGAGCTTGGCTTTGTAACGACGGATGGAATGTTTCGTTAACTGGAGAGTCTTTTGGAGAATTTCTAGCCGAGTTGTTGGCAGAATTGTTCTAATATTGGAAAAGTGCGTTAAATATGAGACAGAGAAGTGTTAATATGAACAAAGCAAAATGTCAACCTGTGGAATAGTTCTTCTTTCCACCTGAGGGGATCTAGGTGGAGGTGGTCTTCCAGGCGGGGGAACCGGTCGCCCAGGTTGAGCGGGTCTTGGAGGGACTCTTCCTTTGCTTGGGGCATCTCCCAACATAGAATCTGAATTCACACGACGTAGAGGCTCCTCTATTAAAATTAAAAATAGATTAAACGAACACACTAGACAAATTAAACGAACGTTTTGTGACCTTACCAGGGACGTGCATAAGATTTGAGTAGCTGCTAACTTCTTTTAGTGTGTTGTTGTTTTGACCAGGTAGCAAAGGAAGGCAGTTATTTGTGCAAAGGGTCATTTCTTTTTCCAAATGGTTATCCCAATCTTGGGTCTTTAATTCGATTTGCACGACGTAATCTCCAACCTATACAGCATAATTAAACAATGTGCAATTCATTTCATTCTACACGGAACATAAATGTTAAACTTGCTACCTGAACGGTTTGTAGCTGGAGGGCAGCTAAAGCAGACACTCCATCCTTAAAGGTTATCCAGAGTTCCGTTCCTAAATGGCGGACGAGGATAATATCTCCGCAGCAGCTGAGTTGATTCAGTATTATCTGGTCACTGTCCTCCTGCTCAAACGCTGCAGCGTCGTCCGAGTGTAGGATAACGGTTGCATCTGCAGGACCTAATTGCTTGATGACGTCTTGAAATATCCTGTCCCGTTTCCTTTCATCCACGGCAAATGCTTCTATCTCAACAACAGCAACAACCGGTCTGTGGTCGCTTTGTTTTAGTTCCGCTCTTCCATAGTAAGAACACCTTCCAGTATCCCAATCTGGGGGTGGCACTAGTAAAACACAATTAAAACCAAGATGAAAAAACAACTTGTATATAGAAACAAGCTGTTACATTTTCTTACTCATGTCCGACAGTGGCATGTTGCGTTTCCACAAAACACGGTCGGTCCATGCAGGAATTCGACACTTTTCACTAGTATCGTAATCTTCCGAAAAGAGATCGTATTTGTAGGTCGGAGCAAAGTTGATATCACCCTCATTGAATCCATCAAAAACATTCGCTTTTTCCCGTTCCACAGTTAGTTGATCGCCTCTCAGCAGTAGTGGCCATTCTTGTCTTCGAATCAAATCTTTCACCTCTTCCCGTTCGATATCGATTCGGAAATTAAAGTCTCCGCACCAAAAAATGTAATCATGCGAATCCAATGTTCGACCCTAAAGTTGTAAAAAAATTATTTCATTTTTTTTGTTCTCGACACAAATGAACGAAATCTTCACCATTGGGAATAATATTCTTCGACTAATTTCAGAAAAATCGTCGCATCGCTCCTTAACTTGTGACTGTCCAGCAGCAAAATGAGAGCACACAAAGCATATTGATGTGCTATAAATTACACATCTAATCGCAACACCTCCTTTGTTGCCTGCTGCTCCACCAAGTCCTGTTTTAACCGAATCTGTCGCCACATCTTTAATATGAGGGAGTAGTTCTGGACGAGTAAATATAAATAGGCAAACGCCGACAAGTTGCAATGAAGTAAGCAATACATAACCCCTGTCACGATTAAGAATTTTTCCAAGTTCTTCGGCTGCAATAGAAATATGTTACTAGTTTAATGAGGATTGATTAATTTTTTTAAATATACAGTAACTTACCCCACGCTTTTTGATTCTCGGTGCTAAAATTGGAAATTACGGTTACAAGGAGTGTCGAAAGATATTTCTTAATTTAATATTACATACCTGGCGGCCATGATGTTGCTGGCATTCAAATCCACAATTTCTTGAAATCCTACCGCATAAATGTCTGCAGGACGACCTGTGTCCTCCCCTTCGTCAATGGACACCAAAGCTGTAGAATAATAAATAATTTATTAATATACCTTCAACAATAAACTAATACTGTGCATACATGAAGAGCGACCAATTTTAGCTGCATCAAGTAGCCAATCTGATAGAGACAAATCCTTGTAGACCACAGATCGAAAATGCTTCCCACCTTTGTAAATGAGATAAGTAAGAAATATTAACTGTCATCATGAGTAACATTAACATTTAAATTCATTGTACTTAGCTAACAGTACGTATATAATTAATAATGACTTAATGACACCTTATGAGAGATATATAGTAGTATAATAGCTTCATACCGTTGACATTATATGTTCCAACAACTATTCGCAAACTTTTTGCAGTTGTGTAGTCCTCCCAGCGTTTTACCATCTGGCGTAGTATTGTGGGTGGAGCTGAATAATTACGCTTCAATTAGTACTCAAATTTGTTGATACTATAAACAAGTGATCCGGCTAACCATGAAGATAATGAGCTGGTAGTAGAGAACGAGCGTAACTGGTTACTTCTGTATTGAATGTGTGACCTAACAACAGCACATCAATTGCTTCTTGTTTACTCTGATCAAGTAAATTATTCTGTATCGTTCTTGCTGCAGATCTAGCACCATCCATTAACTGGAATACAAGCGTCAAAATCATCTCTGGTAACGTTTAATATGATGGGGTATACCTTTGCCTGGACCGAACCGCCTTGAATTGCACCCGTACCAGCGTATATTTTGGATACCTCGTTACCATTATTAATCCACATTTGTCTAAAAACTTCCTCAAACCTTGTGTAAGTCTGTAACAGCCCAATTTCACGAAGTTGAGTCTCCAGCACCTATTCAAGAGCCAGACTAATATATACATAGTTTCGATTATGAACGTCGTCAGTTAGACATCCACACCTTTAGTCCAATAAATGTTTGGACGCAATTTGTTCTATCCAAACAGTCCAAGCAGTTTGTTCTAATAGTTCCAGATTGCTGTCTGCAAATTCAAATAATAACTTATCCCATTAGTTTGAGTAAATTGCGAGCTCACCTCTGCACTAGTCCATGCTTTACATGAAAAAAACCAAACTCTGATACGTAGCGAGCAATTTGAACATCCAACCGATCAAGTCCCCGGGTTCCACGAACTTCTTGATGATAGTCGAATAATACGTGAGGAATGTCGTTGTGATTTGGATCATTGGTGTGCTGAGACTATATGTGAAACAAAAATAAACTTTAATATTTTGAATCAATCTACAATGTCCTGTATTTTTACATGAAATAAGGACGATAGCATTGCTTCTCCTTCCTTCGACCCCACCATGTTTGTACCAAGTAGATTTACGATTGCCTGCTTTCCGTATCTGTCTTTCAACTGTTGTAAATGTTTTGGCAAAGCAGCACAAGCAGCCTCTGGACCTCTTGATAGTCGAACTTTGTGAGAACCCACCTACATTTATAGCTGTTTGAAACCACCATCGAAAGGCAAAATTAGTAATAAACAACAATACTTGAACTCCAGGCTGCTCCCAAAACAAAGGTACTGAGCCTCTGGTCTGAATAAACGAAACAGTGTCGTGCTCAGTACACATTATTTGTTCAGTTTCTACAAAATTTGCGACATGCCCATCATCATTTGTCCCCCTAACGTTGAATCTACATAATATTAAAACTAGTTATATTGACTACATTACAATAACACTGTATTTGCCATTTATGAGATCCAAATAGTATGGTTCTGAAATTACCTTGTTCCTGCTCTCTCACAGCTGAGTCGTGATATAACGGCGGATTTCACATTTTTAGCACCAGCATAAACTGTTTTAATTTCAACCGATCCACAGGTCATCTTTAGCAGCCATTCGTTGCAGTCAATCCCATACCGAACAAGATGCAAAAACATGGTTCGATTCCTGAATATAATAGACTGTGTTTTACTAGTTTTACTAAATCCATCCACGCAAAAAAAAAGATTTACCAAAAGAATCGATTATCAACATCTTTCGCGTGTGAACGGCGCTGCTCACACAATGTTAGATCCATCGATTCTCCAGTAGCAGACCACGAAAAATAAAACGTGCCAGCGTTAAGGACTTTCTTGATCTACAATACAATACAACCCTTCATTTAATACATCTTCTAACAACCATCACTATTTAGTTTAGTAGCAAGCCATTCAACCTCGGTTACTCGTTCATCTTCCGGGAAAGGTCCTCTCAAATTGACAAACGTCGTTTGTGTGATGCGGTATATTTCCGAGTCCAATATTTTCCCAACAGATACGCATCCACTGACTAGCACCAAATATAGCAGAGGGTCGTCCTCTGAAAAGTTGGAAATAATTCATAACTCATATATCCATCCATTTCCATTACTAATATCTAATGTCAGACAATCACATAGTTGACATAAAAAAACGACCAAAGGAACGGTACCACCTAGCAATTAGAAAGCCCTATTCGTTACCTTTACAATTAGGCCCTGATTAAGAGAGACAGAGCAGCAAAAAACAAGAAAACACATCCATCATTATCACAACTTTGTACAACGTCATTTTCCCCATAAATTACACGACATTAATTAAGCAAATATCTAAATGACTGACCTGGAAAGAACTGAAGTACTCCAAGACAGCCATAATACGATTCAATAATTTCCGTGTAGCTCTTCCTAATTACTGCAACTTCAGGAGCAGCTGAATAAATTTAAAAAGACCAGCTGTAGTAAATAATTCACAACAAACAGAATATATTAAAATGCAATCCAATACTTACACAACTGTGCAACAGCATTGGACTCAAAAAGTAGGGCGTCATCCTTGTTCCGATGGCGTAGAATGACACTGAATTTATTGGGGGCAGCGGTAAGTGAAGCGACTCGAAATGGTTTTCCCAACGCCATTATTTATTCTTCCTGTAAAAATTACTTGACTTGATGAAAACATACTAAACTACATATTTGAAAAGCTGGGATAAAGAAAAAACGCCCACTTTACAAACGTTCCTCCAGGACAGGCAGACAGACAGCAGGTGTCGGGAGAACAGAAGGACAAACACAGACAGGATGATGATGATTGACGGATCGGATGGATGTAATTATGGATGGATCTGAATTGCGTAATCTTCTGCACTACACCACAGTCTTCTGCAAACCAGATCATCCAACAATCCACACCCAATCCAACTCAACCCACCACCCACAAAAACCTTACTCAACTCTCTGAAGACTATGAAACTGCTACTATGTTTTTAGATAATTTCAAGTATTTGAAAGTGGGTTGGGATTATGGTATGAATGATGATGATATTGAATGATATACTCCCTACTCTGCTCCCACCATACGAATACTGCAGAATTGGGCCCAGTTGAGATTCCTTTGCTTTCTCTTTCCTTTCTCCACCATCTCACTCCACCCACACACACACAACGAAAGAGTAGGTCAGTCCTGTCCTACCAACTTTCTCTCTCACTTTCTCCTCAAAGGATGGCACCCCTTCCTCAACACTCTCTCAACAACTTCACATCACACTAAACTTGACTTTCTTTATGAAATCCATCCATGCAAACTTTTGAACTAGTTGACATTTTTACATTTCTTCTACAACTCTTTCATTTGATTAATCATGATAATAAGACTCATCCATTATTCTTCATGAATGATAAATTGACACCCTTATTCAAGCAAAAACCACACGTCCTTCTCTCACTCAACAGGTTTCATTTAATGAATGACATTTCATCTGCTCCTTCTCATTCATGTGCCTCTTCTCCTGCTTACTCCAGCTGTATCTCTATGCTTGTTGATATCATAATTTATAAATTATATTACAGTTCTATGATCCATGCTGTATAAAATAACATAACAAGTAATAGTTTAGCTCTCTAGGATTGAATGTTGAACTTTGAGCTGTTTTCTTCAATAATGGTCAAAATAGTGGTCACTCATTGTCAGTGTCAGTGAAAATTGTCTTTTACTTGTTTATATGGGGGTCTAATTCGTCTTAGTTTAAAGAAAGGGATAAGGAAAGAAGAGATGCACTCTGCTGCCAGATGGTCAATTAGACGGTACCATATTCACTTTCACTACCATTTATCATTATCACTAGACGCAAATGATAATGAACCCTTAATGACTATTGCAGATGGATGTCTCAAGGGGCGTTTAGCCAACTGTTGCCCTTCCTTGCTGACGATGTAGTCAAGGCTGACACGGACTCTAAGGCTAACCATCAGAAAATACTAAGCAAATATAAGCAATTGGAGGAGACGGCGTTAGCTGGAGGTGATTTCATTCAACTATTTGTTTAAATTGATGATTTGATTTGTTTCCTTTGTTCATCAATTTATATTAAATAGGGGGTCCTCGAGGAATCGAACGCCATGTTAGTAAAAACCGGAAAGTCTTGATAAGAGATAGAATCAAAGCGATTCTTGACCCTGGGTGCCCCTTTGTGGAAATTGGGAGACTTGCAGGATTCGACATGCCTTATGGAGATTTACCTGCTGCTGGAGTAGTTGCAGGTAGGTGTGGGCTTGCATTTTAAATGCTATGATAAATAGTTCGTGAGTTATAAAATTTCTAAATCCGTCAGGAATTGGAAGAGTGCAAGGCATTTACTGCATGATTTCAGGCAACGATGCCACGGTCAAGGTGAGTACTTTAGAAAACAGTAATGCCCCCCCTTTAATCTATCAACAGTCATGTTGTAGCCATTGGCACTGTGTACTGTGATTTTCATAGTTGTTATATTGAAAATTAAAGTGTACCCTTCATGTATTCTTAGGCGGGTACTTACTATCCAATTACCGTAAAAAAGAGTGGACGTGTTCAAAACATTGCAGACATGAACAGACTACCTGTGATATACATACCGGATTCCGGTGGAGCGTTCTTGCCTCTGCAGGTAACACTTCTCTTTATTTAAATTAGTGATGGAAAGAATTGTAACCGAGTCCTTTTTTGTTAGTCAGAGATATTCATTCACGGAGGAAGGGGATTTTACAATCAAGCTGTCATGTCGTCAAAAGGAATTGTACAAATTGCTGTTGTGTGTGGTAGTTGTACTGCTGGGTATGAGAAAAAATGTATGTATGTTTATATGTTATTGATTTCAATTACTATTATTAATTTCAGTGGTGCGTACAATCCAACCATGTCGGACGAAGCAATAATAATTGACAGAATTGGCAAAATCTTTCTGGGTGGTCCACCTCTTGTGAAGGCAGCTACAGGCGAAGTGGTTACTGATGAAGATCTTGGTGGAGCCTTCATGCATAGCAGGTAGATTTTTTTGATATATGGCCTGAAAACTAAATAGTTTGGATTTCATTAACGTTTTATTTTTGTATTCATCCAGTGTGAGTGGCTGTACGGATTACTTTGCCTCGAGCGAAGTTGAAGGGTTTCAAATGTGCCGTGAAATTGTGGAATCGCTGAATATGACGTCAGTACCTGAACCCAGTAGTTTTTTCGAACCAAAATTAGGCATAGCGTGGCAAGGTCTGCATTCTGCGTCAGAAGTTTGTGATGGTACTGATGGTGCAGTTTTGTATTATTATTGTCTGCGTTTACAGATTTAGAGGGCAAACGTCATTTTGACAAAGTGGAAATATACGGGGTTCTTGCAGGCTTGCTCGATGGTAGTACATTTAAAGAATTCAAAGCATTTTACGGACCTGGGTTGATAACTGGAACGGGATATATTGAAGGGTAATCACTAGCATTTATATATGTGATGTGCTCAGAATTACCCAATATCGTTATTAATCCACAATGTTACTGGATTTTGTTAATAGATTAGAAATGTTCATATTTTCAGGAATATTGTTGGAATAATAGCAAATTCTGGACAGATCCTAGAAGCTGAGTCAATGAAAGCATCCCATTTTATTGACATTTGCAACCGTCGACAAACGCCACTGATATTCCTACAAAACTCCAACTCGTCCACTGCGCTGGCTAATAACTCATTAGATTTGAAATTCAGAGGGTCTATGTCCGCTGCTGTTGCCACCGCTTGCGTTCCGAAAATATCTGTCACGTTAACTGGATGTTATAACGAAGACTATTTGCTCATGGTTTGTGGCGTTCTTTTATGTCTCAGATTTACAAGAATAACGTAGCTACATAAATAGGACGGGTTGTTTGTTTTGACATAGTGCGGGCCATCTTATAATCCAAACCTAAATTTTACTTGGCCTGGGGCTCAATTTTCTTCATTTTTAATGAACGATTCAGTTCACAAAGGGATGGAAGAGTCTGATGGCGAAGAGGAAGTCGATGCCTTTTATGCAGCCTTTAACATGCTAACAGATGCGGTCATCACTCCACAAATGACTAGAATGGTATTTCTTGTTTCCATAATAGCATATAGCATAAACCGACATATAATAAATAAGATAGTTATAATTTTACAACAATACATTGAACAACACAATGGTTTTTATTTTACTTACCAAACTATATAACAAACATAACCGTTAAAGATAATTTTATTACGATTTTCTAACTCCAACTATAATATAAATTTCATTTATTTCTGGGATTGCAGATGCTGGGAGAATCCTTGCGGATAGTAAAGCAACAATTATTAAACCCCCCATTGGCAACTCTACCACGCCCAGTGTTACGAATGTAAAATTGTTAGCATACAGATCAAAATCTTCCGGTGACTGACTTGTATTGGTTAAGAAATAAAGAAGGAAGGAATTGAACCCACACATGATACTGCGTTCTGAATTTAAGCATAGAACACCAATGGGTGTGAACCTACCACATTTATGGAGAGAAACAACTACCTATACTATGGTATAGTCATGGCTGACTTTAGAACAATACAATATGATATATTTAGCTTGTCTGAAAAATGTAAAAAGTGGAATTAAGAAGGTAGACTATAAAAAAGAAAATGAAAAGCACACAAGAAGTCCAAGCCGAGGGCAACGGGATCTATTTAAGCCTTCGGTTGCCTTTGTCGCTAGCAGTCGGGGGAGGTGGGGCCCCCATTCGTTCCAATTCCTCCAAGTATTCAACTAACAGTCTGTGACGATCTTCCTCCATTGTTTCCAAGTTTAAAAAACGCTTGTCTTTTTCCAGCACAGCTTCAATGTCACGCATCAACTGTGGGTTCTCGCGAACAAGATGTTTCGACTTGTACGTCAACATCTTTGTCTCCTGTTAAAGTTAAAATTATGGAGGACCATTAGTTGTATCAATTACATTCCGAAAATAAGTGATTGGGTTGTAATTAAATTGGTCCTTACTTTAAGTAATTCACGAAAGTCGCTCTTCATAGTGGTGGCTAGATCCTTCAGGTACAAACTAAACTCTCGTTCGCATTTCTAAGAAATAAATGAATTGTTTTTATAAAGTTCAATTGAAATATTACTACATCACGTACCCGCTCATCTGAAGAATATTTTTGGAAGCGTGGATCATCTCGAATTTTGCGTCGAATTTCTTTCCAAGAGGAATTCAACTTTACACGAGCCTCCCGGAGCAATTCTCTAAAAAGCATTAAGTTGATCAAGTTGCATTAGCTAAAGTAATACAATTCAAATACCGAAATCGGAACTTCTTTTTCTTCTCAATATTTTCCAAATGTTGGTTAAACAGAACTTCCATTTCGTCACGGTCCAAATCAGAAATTGATTCCCATCGACGGTCTTTTTTCAAAGCTTTCCTTGCTTCCTTCCATGAAGTTTCACTCTGCTTAACTAAGTCAGTCAATACCGCTTGAAGTTCTTGAACGGCTTCTTCATGACGATAATAATCTCGTTCCTTGTCTCGATCACGCAAATGTGTTGCCAGCGTTCTTTGCACCTCTTTCTCTCGTTCGCGGATACTGATTTCAGCTTTCTGTTTTTTAATCCGATCCTCATCTTC
>JAQIWQ010001163.1:0-11807 GCA_034695825.1 Folsomia inoculata
CATGGATTGTCAGAGATATCATTATCACCAAATGATGGCGCCCTGTCATAAAACGTCTGGTCGTGGATGTTGGATTTCCATTGTGCATTAGGAAAATGGGTTGATACAAAATCATTGTGTGGCAACTGAACATTATATTGCTCGTGTTGTGTTCATTGTTACCATTCAACCAAGTCAAATATATTGCTTACGCCCGGTACTATGCATAACGTCTGTGAGTGTTGATAAGGTAGAATAGTATAGTAAAGTATCAACTAAATTGACATTATATACCATTGTATGATATTCAGCTGGAAATACATTGTCTAATACACTTAATGTTGTGACATGTAAAGAAGTTACTGAGACACATTTTATGCAAACTCTAATAATTCCTGTCCAGCAGTTTCAAAAAGTTAAAGGAAATTGTATCACAGAGTCGGGGAGACGATGTACTGTGATACAGATAGTACCATACAGTCCGTGTCTTTCAGTTGCTGTAGTCTTAGACTTGGACTTTGAACAAACAAATTGCTTGTTTTGCAAAATTAACAAGACCCCGGAATACATATAGACACAACTCATTTGGAAGCCATCTGTAGGAGATGACTACTAATTAAATTGTACCAACATTGTACAAGATGGCTGCCCTTTATTGGTCTCTACCATGTTAATCTTATCAATCAACTGATGTTGATGTGTTAATGATTTCATGTTATAATGTAGTTCAGTCTGGATAGTATTGAAGGATGGCATGGTACAGATTTCAGTTGAATCATTCAACCTTTGGACTGGGCGCTGGCAGTTGGTTGTGAATGAATTTGTGAAGTGCAGAATTCCTTATGGTTGAACATTTTCAGCGTTATTAACATCCGTTGTAAGTTTAGAATATATAAATTCATCGCCTCATTAATCAAAATGGCTGCCAATGATGGGGAAGTTCCTGGACCTTCGAGAAAGACTACAATTTCGGGTAACTTGGAACTGCTTCCATTCACTCAAACATAATATTTTAGTATTTAGTAGAATGTAGAATGTATTCAATAAAGTGGACAATGCGTTCTGATTAATTTTAGGTGAAACGAATGTGCATTTGGCGGAGATTGTTAAAATTCTTATAATTGATCCGGTACTCATATCGAATTGGAGGAGATTTTATTCTTCGTTGCTTACTCCTTCAGCAGATATTTATCATTGGGAGAAGAACTACTATAACAGAACAATGGATGAATACGAGTTTTTCTTTAACATCTTGAGTCATTGGGTCATGTCCCACGGAACGGAGGCTACAGTCGGAAGACTTTATGCCGCATTACTTTCAGCACAATTCATTTTAGTTGCAGGTTAGTGATATATTTAATATAAAAAAGTTATATTAGTGCTAACTGGCATTTTTAATTACTACAGAGTTACTGAATTGTAAATATCCTGATTTGTCAAGCAAAATCGTCCGAATGACAGCTAACACGCCAATTTCATTCCAATTATGCGAACCTGTTGATAATTTTGCGGGAAGAACAAAAGAAATCCACATGCTGGGCACCTTTTACAAACAAAAGAAGAGACTAATTGTAGTCAGCGGTCTGGGTGGTGTGGGTAAGTCTGAACTAGTCAGAACATTCGGAGTCCATTTCCTCAACATTGTACATGGAAGTTGCATATGGATTCACGGCGAAAGTGAGGAAAGTTTCAAGACATCTATTAAACAATTAGCCCATAGTGTCCACGTAAACTTCGAATCGGATAAGGATACAGTTGACATCTTCATAGAGGTTTACAATAGGAAACTTAAAAAGTGGCCAAATCTGATAATAATTGACAATGTTGATAGAAGAAACAGCTTGGTTGAGAAACTCATCGAAATTTGTAAAAGGCTGTTTGACAATATACCCTTAGTAGTTGTAACGACTAGGAACAAGTTAATATTGAATAATGCAGGAGAAAATATTGAACTAGAAATGCTATATCCAGACGAATCTTACAAAATGGTGACCGATGGATTAGGGTCCTTTGTTTCTGTATCTGATGCGGCTAAATTAAGTGAAACGATGGGGCATTTCCCGTTGGTACTTCAACAGGCAATTTCGTTTATAAAACACAAACGGGGTCATTCTGTTAGGAAGAACTTTGGTGTGTCTGAATACCTTGAACTATTTCATAAATACCAAACACAATTGATGGATTATCCGTTGCATGTGGATTACAATTACGATTCAACCTCATTTAGAGCATGGAGAATTACTTTGGATAACATTAAACTAATGAATGGAAGCATTGGTCTGCTGGCTGTAGATATTCTGTCCATGTTGGCATATCTAAATGCTGGCGGAGTAAGATTGTCCGAATTATTCAAATTTTATCAAGATGTCAACATTCCACAGAAAGGTGATTTCGACGCAGAACAGAGCAAACTAGATGCAGAGGAGATTGAAGATGCAGTTGAATTACTCCAATCTAACTCCATGTGTCGGGTAGAATATGCTAATGGTAACCCCGGTAGCAATTTAACTGGTCCCATAATATCGTCACACAGTTTGGTTAGGGACTTTATGATCGAATATGTTGATACTGAAATGAATGAAAGGGTTCTGCAAAAGGTGATGCTTGAACTCGATTATACTTTATTGAGGTTGGATTTGCAAAATATTTACAAACTTGGACAACGATATAGAACCTTAGTTGTAGAGATTTTCATCGATTTTTGGAAGTTGGATGTTGACGATGGGCAGATATGTTCCAGTGTTTCCGAAATTTATAAGAGGAATTTGAATCAGGCATTGGAAGCTGATGGCTTAGAAATTCATCTTGCACTAAAGTGCAATGGGGGTAAAATGTCTTCCACGCTTTCCCAATCCAAATTACAAAACTGTCATAAAATATATCAATTTGTTAGATGGAAGTATGGATTAGATCATCTACTAACAATATCTATACAGACGTTAATTGGGGAAGAGATTTGTAAGAAAGCTGAACTACCGGCTGATAGTTTGGCTCAGTTTTTAGTTGATATGGTCGATGGTGGGTGTATTCTCGAGTATACATTGATGAGATGTTTCATTGAACTTATGTTCGTACTACAGAAAGGCAATTTAACTAACGAAACGGCTAAACTTCTAATGGTACTTAAAGAATCGATTACAAATCGTTACGATTTCAGCGAAGATGATTACAAATTGTTCAGTATACAAACTTTAGCAATGATTTCCAACTTTTTCAAACGTAAAGGGGAAACTCATTTAGTTAGTCAAATACAAAGCGAAATATTCTGTCTGATGGAACATCCTTGTGAATTAACAGCAGCTTGGCATTTTCTCAGGAATATGTGTAGTTTTTGGTCATTTCCAGCCAAGGCATTAATTTTCCCAAACATAAATGAAACAATTGATATTGGAATTTTAAATAGACTTCAACAGGTTCAAATTGCAGAGGATGAACCAGTGGTGGAATTAGTGGAATTATTTATTGAGTCAAATAAAATTTGTCCTTTAGATTTATTTGCATTTGTCACTTTGACAATGGAAATGGTAAAGCACAACCGACTCTATGATCTATTGCTGAATTGGTCAAGTCGCCTTGATAGAGATCTGTTTAATAAGGTCTTGTTACACAAAGTTATCAAAACAATCGACATGTACCTTTCAGGACTATTAAAGCAAGAAGATTTGTTGTCTCTTTCGACAGAAATTATTGATTCAGTTGAAACTGGCTTGTTTCATAAGTACGAGGCGATTTGGTCACTTTCAGAAATAGCAAAATGTCTATCGAAATATGAAAATTTGTCAGACGACAAACTTATAGAATTCATTGATGTTATCGAAGGATTAGTCCATACTGAAAATCAAAAAAATTTGTTTAAAAGGAAAATGTTTACTGTCCTATCCGATGATATTATGCAAGGATGGAAGAGTGACTTCACAATTACTCTGTTTTTGCGTTTACAAAAGTATGGATTGAATTTGACAATGCTTAGACGGTTCTTACGGTCGGCTTCCATTGATCAAATCGTTACTATGGGTAATCGAATCATTGAAAGCCATAGAGAAGGATTTATTGATAGATCTGAAAAGTTCTTGGCAATCAAATACGTTGTAAGATCACTGATTGACTACAGCGAAGAGGACAAGTCATTGGAAATATTATTTAAGGCTCTCAATGTCCAACCATGTCCATCGCCAGATGAAAATTCAAAAAATTTGTTATTTGAGAAGGTAAAATTGGTAGTTGTCGATGTAGACGATATTAATGCTGCAATTGCTACATTGTTGTACCTGGTGGCATTCATCGATGAAGATGACCCCAGAGGGTTTTCGTATCCAGCTATTATACTACGCCAGATATTAAAGATAATTACTCGAAAACAACTTCCCATGAAATTATTAGCTTTGTGTTTTGAAATTTATCGTTTTCGTTTTCGTTGTGTAAGATAGTCTTTCCAAGCCTATATTACAAGCATTGTATGTTATGAGTTGTTCCCCATTCCACTCCATGTGTGTATATTGTAAAGTGCATTGCATTGTTCAAGCCGTGAGGGTATAAAAGGCAGGTTTGCCTTCACTCCGTAATCATTGATGTTTCAGTCTCAGAGAGTGGGACTTGGTCAGAGAGTGACCATTGCCAGAGATTGGCTTTACCAGCGAGTGGTATTGTACGTTCCTTCGTTAAAGCTAAGAGTTAGAATAAACGCTATCATGTAGATCAACTCCACTTGAACTGTGTTCCCGACCTCTTGATTCAAAGTTTCCTAAGTCATGTCCATCCTCAATTGGTGGTTTTAGTTCATTGTTCTTTCACGTAAAGCATCCACACACTTTACAGGTGGGGTGGTCTTTGCCTTTTACGTCACAATATACAGAACGTCCATATTGGTATAATAGTATCAGAGATTGTAGTAGGGTGAGGGTATGAATCAAATGCGAATTTGATTGGAAATGGTTGTCAAGGGATCTAATGGGACGTTAGTTTAGGAAGCCGTGGGTTGTCTACCACAATAAACTGCCACCACAACACAACCCCGGTCATAACCCTCCGTGGGGGGTCGTCAGCTGGTTTTCATATGATATTACTTTATTCACTTACTTCAATTAGTTCCATTTCTCATTTAAAAATACCAAGGAATTACATAATTATGCCGGAATATTGGCTAACTCAACATATTCATCAACACGTTCATGATTACATCCCTTTACAACAGATAGCACGGGCGAGTCAACCAAAGCAATACGTTCTAGGTCTGATGTACTTGTAAAACAAGTAGCGTTTCCAGTAAAATCCTCGTTGCTGAACCCAGTCCAGCTTGAAGTTCCCGTGAGTAATATTCCAGTAGGAATAAATCCAAAATTCGATGCTGCAACGGCCGTTATGATTTTCCCTTCGCCGGCATAAAAGCCATAAGGAGCCCCATTGAAGAGGGTAATTGCAGAGATACTCGTGTCATTTGGGCCGTAATACCTAAGCGAATACATTCTAGAGAATGGATTACGATCCTCACAGGTCCTAGAACCATTCGTCCACGCTTGAGAGGTCACAAATCCGTCGAAATTCAAGAATTCATATCCTAGCCACCTATATAAAAAATTAATCCTTCCATAAGTACATTGACTATCGTGGTTGACTGATTGATTTTGACAATGTGCAACCCATATTATACATCGAAGTCACTTAAATAAAGATTGATTGATTGATTGATTGATTGATTGATTACTTACCAGCCAGAGATACAAAAAGATTTGGCGTTTTTCAGCACTGGACCATAATCGCCTAGAGTGACCATCTTTGAACGTATGACGACTGCAATTCCTTCAAAATTTGGTTCCGAGTAGAATGTAATTTCTTGCCTGACTGCAGCTGCAAAAAATATGCAGAGGGCGAATGCAAACAGTCTTTTAAACATTTTAAATTGGTTAATTTGTAACAAATTTAACCATTTCTTTTAACCAGATGAAGTGCAACGTAGAATGAAGCCTCGTCTTTTTATACTCGGTTCCTCATGGAGCAGTTGACATAATGTTGTCTGTAATCTGTCACGTACAAGACCTGTGGTGAGGTGATGTTGGATGGGTGTAGCTCAAGGAGATGCGTTAGTAATGTCACTCAATCACTGGACGGCTGAGGTGTGATGAGAACAATGTTTTGTGATAACTAAATTAAAAACACAATTTTACATGTTTTAATTAGTTGATATTGTTTTGCAAATGATGCAATGCGTATTTTGCATCATTCATCAAACGCGTGGTATTAATTTAGATAAGCTAAGCTTATGTGAACGTTATTACGCATGACGTACGATATGAAGTCACTTGTCACATTGTATGGAGAACATTAATAATGTTATTGATGAAGTAATCCACTGAATGAGGCTTGTGACAAGTGCTTTAATAACACTTGAAATAACCAACAACAAGAATTTTATGTAGGAAAAGAGTATTCGGAATATATTGGTGCTGTAGAAATGTTATACATAAACTGCATGACATCATGGGGTTGATAGATGCATACAAATGCAATACCTGCTGTTTACTTACATTATTATTGCGAAAAATTATTGCTATTAAAGCCAGGAACGCTGCCATTCACTGACTTGTCCATCATTAATGCCAGGAAATTTTTAAATGCCTTGTATTTTCAGAAGGGAAGACATCCTCAAGAAGAGGCTGGAAGAGTGTTTAGAAATTTGCACCATTGTAATTCGACTACTACCACTCTACACGGTATTTGGTGTATTACATATTTAGATTTTCAAACTAATTGAACAAAGAAAGATATGTTATGATACATGCTACACCCTTTGTTTTCTTGTCACAGAAACGAAAGGCATGAGGGTAACGAAAACGAAAGTTTGGTATTTTATTTTGCCACATCTGACATCATTGTTGGGTTTCAGATTGTAATTAAATATTTTGAGGCTAAATTTCCAAAACCATTTATTATCAATTCAAGGAAGCAGCGTTAGGTGTTTTAAATACAATGCATACTAGAAACTAGAACTAGATCCGGAAGGACATACATAAACATTAATCTAACTTTTCCAACAACTTTGCATTTTAATTCTACATCACAATAATCATGTATTGATATTTTGATATTCGGGCGTGGTGAATTGAATTCGCTGAAATCGGTCATGGACATTGATGGCAATAATTCCAAATTTACATTTGAATACAACATGCGCAGACTTTTTTATTTTGACAATGAGTTATTCTCTATAAATTGGCGTATACAAAGAGCCAGACCTTTACCGTATTTCCGTAACAAGTGTTTTGTTTGTGGCATTTTCTGACAATTTTGTACTGACGGATTGATACCTTCCAGAATTTCAAAGCACAAAGCATATTAGATATTAGTGATCCTGGTGTAAGTACAGCCCAGAATTAAAAACTACAGCAACAATCTTTTAACTGCGTTTCAAAGATTTTAAGTTTCTCTACATAAAGAAGAATTAATTGGAATTTTAATTCACAGTATAACCAAATTAAATAACACATTCGATAATTTAACTTATTTACTTATTGTGGCATAACGGTAATTGAACTATGGTTGAAATGTCGCTATAAATACGTGCGTATTGTAGAATCATTAAATTAAAAATTTTAATGTGTTTCAGATGTTTCCAAAAGGCACTTTGGTAAGGATGGTCCTCTTTAAAATCGTCATTGTCCTGATTGTATTGACCTGTTTCATTGGCTACGGAGATGCGGATCCAATCCCAGACCCCATCCCGCAGCAGGGGGTGCCTTGCTGTTGTTATGCTCGTCCTTTGTGCCTCATAAGATTGTGTACCTGTTAGGAGTGGTGGCAGTGCCAGTGACAATGTCGTGCAGCTACAGATATTGGATAAAATCTATACATTGCAATAATTACAAGTTTTCAAAGTATGAAATAATAGCAGTGAATAAATTTTAGACAGGTTTTATGGACGTCGCAATGTATATACATGTGTAGCGCATTTATGTGTATGTGTACAGTAAATATTACTTGATTTGGTGTATAGTAAATTATTGAATGATATTTTAAGAATCAGAAATCATTGAAAGAATCCTTGGGTTTTGGGTTTTGAGTATTTTTTGTATTGTTTACAACAATGAAAATTTGCATAAAAGAAATACTGCACGCCATTTGAATAGTACAATTGTTACAAGACAATTTATTAGGAGATTTAGCCCTCAAAGAACACTACTGGTGGTGAATATTAATGGCTTTATTAGCTCGACCATTGCTTGCAATGGAGCAGCTATTGAACTCTCCCTGTCCGTCCGTCTTTCTGTCCGTCCGTCAACCGACATATATTTTAATAGGCATACTCGTGTACCTATACCATAGGCATCTAAATCAATTTGTAGCGCTGCATATTTATAAAATTAGTTGGTTTCGCACTTGATTTGAATCATATGAGCGCACATGTACTTACTACTATTCGGTAAGGATTCTTTGGAATATAAAAACAATAAATATAATAGTTGTTCTTATGATATACCTAAAATGTGTAGCGTATTATTCATTCTTAAATCTACCTTCGTACAGCTGCTAGAGATATTTTCGGCTCTATGTTCTTTAATTGGATTAAACGCATTGCTCTAAAAGTTTGCTTACAATCTTCTCCAAAAGTATACACCATGATGAGAAGTTAACAAGCTTTGCAATTTCTACTGCGCAAATGACAAAACTAATTATTAACCCGCATACAAGAATAATAAAACATCCATTTAACCTAACCCAACTTAACGCCTGATTTACTCCTTCATTGTTATCATAATGCGGTCTGAATTTCTTTACATGTCTCTTTCCGAGAGCATTTATACATCTTTGGTATCTGAATCTCCACCAGTCGTAAAGACCTGATTCCACCATACGTCCCAGTATCTTTTCAAATGATTGTCCTATAAAATTTTGAGACACTGTCCACCCAGATCTTAATATACGGATTTGGGTATCCCTAGTATTCTTTACCTCAACAAATTGTCTATGTATGCCTATGTGTCAATATGTAATGACACAAACGATTTGCGGGAATGCTGCGTACATTCCTTCCTTAAAGGATACACGATTATCACTGCAGTAAGGACTGAAATACTTTGATGCTAAGGCAAGATTGTAATCCATGGGGGGCAACCCATTCTCAAGAGTAAACCCATCCACGAGCACAGAAAATTTGGACTCGGCTAGGTTGTTCAGTAATTTTGTCCACTTTTCCTCAACATGGTTTTCACTCAAGGTTAAACAAGTCGAATTTTTGCATACGTCAATGTTTTCATTCACGCAAAAAGGACAAAACATTTGTACACGGGTAGTAGTAGCTGTGCATTCGACAAGTAGAATAATTGCCTTTGACAAATGCTTTGAAAGGCTTCTGTAGACATGCGACGTATTATTATTATGGTATACGAGCAAGACAATGTCACAAGTAGTAGCCTTTGTAAAAGCAATAGGCGAAGAATTTGAAGAAAGTTCATTATCATTAATCACTTTGACAAAACAATGCTTAAATTTCGTCGGTTGAAATGTAGCTTTGTTTGCAATACCATTTGTTGTAATTACTGGAAATTGCAGTGACAATAATGGGCTACTAAAATTAACAAGTTCAAAATAGCAGCCGGTGAAAATATTTAGAATTGTAAGAATATCACACATTTTGAATGCTATTTTGCTATACAATTAGTAAATCTTTTAGTCGCTTTCCTTTGTATGTATCTACCTTGAGAAAAGTCTGGCGGTAGGTAGTACAACTATATAAAATGATGCCGGATGTCATTCAAAGACAATTCATAAATCTACTTACATCTAGAAACTTTAAATATACCAATTGTCAATTATATTGCTAAATCAGTAGAAATGTGTGAACGATAATTAGTGCGGCTGATCAGTCCAAGGTTATTACTTTTTCCTCAAACTAAACTGTGTCACTCTGCAAATGTCCCCACTTCCCCCCCCAAATGATATGACTTGTCCTAATTCAAAGAACAATTAAGCTTTAGGACGTTATTTAATTTACAAATTTGGATAAGAACAAGAGATTTATATTCTCTGCGAATATAAGAGGCTTTTATTCAGAACGAGAGATCGGTATTAGTCCGTGCAAGACGAGCACCAGCAACTGGTCGTTTAGTAGTAACAAAGAGCTTCTATTAACAAAAAGCTACAGCTCACAAAAAAACTAGAAAAGAAAAAAACGCTGACATAGAAAAGAACTTGAGAATAAAAGCTTTTTGAAAATTTCAAATTAATGTTCAGTAAATATACTATCATTATTAGTTTATTCTTAACCTTAAAAAACAACATTAACTTTGCACTCAAATGCAAAACTCCCACCTGGGGCTATATAAATTTGTAAACCGACACTATTTTAGGTAGTTGACAACGAAATAAAAAACGCCATAGCATGCCAAGGCAATTAAGGAGGCGAATTTGCAGTAATTTAGTTATTAAGGACTTGAGCACGCAAATGTTCTGGGAAGGATTGTATTGTATTGAGTGGTCAGTAATTTGCTAAAGAAGGGGATGCTTTTGTTAGCAGAAAGGTACCAATTAAATTTTGTGTAAAGGTACCAATTAAAGTTCAGCCGAATGAGTTATTGACCACTCTGTACCTCGGGTTGTTAAATAGAAAAATATAACATAATATCTATAAACTGTAATCATTTCTCAATTCTGCACAAACCATAATTAATAAGGTATAAATATGTTGAAGAAGAATAAAACACCTTGTACAATTGTGAACAAAATTCATGAAGGGATTTTTTGAAGAGGGGTAGACATAATTTCTATTGATTTAAATTCGGCGTTGGCTACCCTTCTGCTGACAAGATTTTTAATGAGATTAAATACTTTATTAGAATAGGTTCCATCCGTGCATATTCCTTATTAAATGAAACGAACTTTAATTTTGCAACTTGAGAAAATTAATACTGTCTTTGTGGTACCGTTAATCCCACATGGTTAATGCAAAGTTGTAATTGTTGAATTATTGGAACAGATGAAGCTAAAATGTTGTGAACATTTAGTGATGAATACTTGAAATGTTTGCGACTTTGGGAACATTTAAAGTTGAAATGGTGAAAAGTTTGTACTGTAATGTTTGAAACACTTCATGATGTAATGTTCAGAACATTTAAAATGCTCAAACAATATTGATACTGCGGGCGAACTCTTTTCACCGTATACAACGGTTTATTACAGTTAAAATCGTAAACTGTTATTACAAATTGTAAACCCCGTTGAAATATATTGCCACTAAATCAAGATTATGTTAAACGTACAACGCATTAATTTAGTTGATTTAAATAATAATTCCATGATGTCTACAAATCCTTTTTGTTTCCTCTGGCACATGTAGCGTTCTCCAAGCAATGTCGGCCCCTTCAATAAATGTTGCTACCATCCCGGACAAATTGTGCCAATCAATCTATATAAAAAATTAGCAATAATCATTAAGCAATAATCATTAAGGATTTTAACGAAATTTCCTATAGTTAGCTCGTTACACTTACATGACAATGAAACGTCCAAACACCAGGATTATCCGCGACAAACCTTAGTACAAGATGTGAATCCCCGAAAACAGTTGTTGTATCTCTCATAATGGGTTTATTACGTAAATGGTGTCGATCTGCGTCATACGACCCTTCACGCCAAACCCCCTGTTTCATTACCCAGAAATGATGCCCATGCAAATGAATGGGGTGATGATTAGGGCCAGGATTATTTACAACAATGTCCACCACTTCCATATAGTTGAGAAGGATTGGTACGACATGATCCGGAATCTTTTCTCCATTTACCATTTTGGCTAAAAGTGGTTTATCCTGGGGTAACTTAAACGGTCGACTGTTAAAGGA
>JAQIWQ010001164.1:0-11807 GCA_034695825.1 Folsomia inoculata
TATGACCATCATCACAATGAATTGTCCATTGACCATTTGTCCATGACCATTGGAAAAATTAATTGTCCATTGACCATTTGTCCATGACCATCGCGAAACAAATTGTCCATTTGTCCATATGGGCACAAAAATTGTCCAGATGGACAATTGCCCATCCCAGCTATGAGTGAAACCATGGTCTGTCTAATATTTACTAGACCATGGTGAAACCATACTATCCCCCCAGCAGAGATCATCGAGTGCAATAGAAAAGTGTGTAACAAAACCAAAACATAGACACAGTAGTCGTCTTGTACTTGTAAAATTCATTATTTATTATTTGTTTATATATTTTTTATACATGTCTACGGTCTTGTATCCACGATCCAGAAGAGTCAGGTATTTTTTGCATGCATTTGAAATTTGAATAGAATGCTTCGAGTGATTATTTAAAGCTCTCCTGAAAGTCATGTCAAATATGAGTGAAATAAGGGAATACACGGAGTCTGCAAGAAAGACGTGGTTTGCCAAGTAAATAAAAGCAAAATGTCTCAACACAATTCGACTCATCGCAAATAAGAATTTACCTGCCACAATCCTGTGTTAAAATCAAGATCCAAGTTCATTATATATGGATTAAATATTTATAATAATGCAACGTGAAATGGATTAGGTTGACTCGAAATCTTACATCTCCTCTCGAAATGAAATGTTGAATATTTCCACATAATTAAAAGGTAAATTTCCAATCTCGAGCAGAAGACCTAGTCAATATTATTTAGTACACGTGTACAATCTACACATGAAAACCTATAGGATGATGATGAAACAGGAAAAAGTTAATAATTATTACAATGCGTCCGAAATTGTATGACAAAAGCGTAGGATCAATTCAAAGTGTTTTGCCATCTGCCCCTACGTTAAACGTTTTACATCTCGGACGTCAGGCAGACAATACTATCGGGGGGACGCTCATGAAATGAATGAATGAATGGTCACATACATTTCATACAGTAGTTATAATAATGTAAACATAATATGCGGTGGCCATATATTAAGAAGGGGATGTCCACCACAATGTGTAATGTTATGCAATGCTAAATTGATATTGTGCAAGTAAATATATGGATGGCATTATTATTATGGTGTCTGGAAATGCCCAGAGAGAGCATTTTATCTTTATCTTCTTGTTTAGCCAACAAACTAAACCAAAACCAACACTTTCTGACCATATAAACTAACCATACCATACGCATATCAACCTAAGTACAACCTACAATGCAAAATAGTTTAGTGTGTTTTGTGTTCTTATTAGAGTGTGGCCCAGTGAGGAGCGAGCGAGTTGCAAGAAATAGGTAAAAAGACCTTCACTAAAGAGGAGGAACATTCATCTACCAAAGTGTTTACAAAGTACTTACGACATGGTTGGTGGTACATAAGTAAGGGAGGGTAGATGGGGTCCATATTTCAATCCCTTTTTTAGTCCAAGGAATTATCAGTGTCCCTTAACATTTCTGATGACATCCAAAAGCCAAAAGCTTTACTTACTCCTGAATAAATGACGAATGACGGAAATTTGCAAAGATCAAAGTGTTGTTGTTGTTTGTGAGCTAAACTCGATCCATGTCCTCCGTTGTGCAGTGCCTCCATCCATCCATCCATAATACTCTTCTATCCATCACAGCCACCACAAGTATTTACAGATTTGAGCCATTGCATTTACTTACTTGGAGCAGGAGGAGCATGGTCTTTACTTTATATAATACCATTAATATAATACTTTAGGTCGGTCTTCAGTTTTTCCTCTTGTTTATTATCCTCATTCATCTAATCCTACTAAATACCTAAATTTGTTGTTATTTATTTAGAAACAATCCCTGTAAATATAAAAACAGGTACGTTTTTTACAAGAAAAACCTCTAGAAAACATTGTACGTAATGCGTGGTGGCCTCCTGGGAGGGTTGTTGTTGATTATTTTTTTATGAGGCAAAGGAATGAATTGTTTTAGTTTTGGTAGGAGGAGGATATAAAAAGGACCTTGGTTTTGATAAGATTAATAATATTTTGATAAGTGAGTCTGCCTCTGCCTATGTCTGACGGGGTCAGTTTTAAATATCAACAAAGAACATTAGTTTATTTTTTAGTTTATTAAGCCTTCTTTAAGGAATTGATAATTGTTGGTATTTTTACCTGTTTGGTAGGTTTGTAGTAGTGGAGGTAGTACTTAGTGGGAAAGTAAATATATGCAAGCTATTAAAGTACATGGTGTTTATATAAACAAAATAAATGTAAACAATGATATAATAACTTTTCTGTTGAATTTCCTTGTGGGTAGGGAGAAATCAACAAGGGAAGAAACTACCTTGAACCATCCTAGTATAAACGTTGTAGTCTACATATTTTTGGACGGTGGGACAATTATTTGGAGGTCCTATTTATTAAACCGAAACCCGTGACAGAGGTAAGAATGAACTTGTGTGGTTTAAAGAAGGTGAGGATGATTGGGAAATGACAATGGCTCTATTTACAGGAACGGATATTATGATGTCGTCATCAGAGGAAAGTCATGGAGTTGAAAATGATGCATTAGCTCTACTATCTTTAAAGGATCCTACACTACAACAGGCAGGTGGTGGTAATATGCAAATTCAACATCCTCAGGTGGGACAAGCACACCAACGCCAACCACTTTCAGTATCTCCAAGAACAAGAAAGGTGAGCTGGTCGTCAGATATGATGATGAAGCAGCCGATAGCACGTTTAGAGGTAAGTAATGATGGGATTTTATATAAATAATTGATTATTTTATATATGATTAATTTATTAATTTGATTATTTTAATGTAGACTCGTGATTTTGAGTACCTGGTACGGACCAAGGTAAGAAAAGAATGAAAAGATTGGGTTTAAAGCAGTTGAAAACAGTTATTTGAAAATAAAAGTTAACAAAACTGCTTGATATTTGATTTTATTAGAAGGTGACAATCGGACGAAATTCGACTTCTGGGACGGTAGACGTCAGCATGGGGAATTCATCATTTATTTCTCGTAGACATATTGAAATTCGATATGAGCCTCCACATTTCTTTATGAGCTGTTTGGGAAAGAATGGAGTATTTATTGACGGAATATTTTATCGTAAAGGTAGATAAGTAACTGAATATGCCTGCCTACGATAAGTGACTGTTTTCGCTCATCATTTTTGGTTGGTTTAGGGCCGCTTATGACGCCGTTGGCTCCAAAATGCACCTTTAGATTTCCTAGTACCAACTTTAGAGTACATTTTGAATCCTTGGTCATACCTCCGGATGATACAGATGAAGATAATATGATGATTGAAGATGCGTATCAAGAAAACAAGGGATTGGATTTTTCTCGAACGGGTGCATTTATTGTCGAAAGTTCCAAATCGTTCTCTATGCCCAGTGGTGGTATTAGTGGGTTAAAAATCAAGTCAGAAGTTTCCGAGTCGCCACCACTTCCACATCATCAGTTTCCGGTTGGAGGATATCGTAATCAACAGTCGTCGTCTTATCCAATCAGTCGCTCTCCTAATAATGCTTACCAACAGCAGCATCATCCAAGAATTTCACCAACCAAAAGTCAAACCCCCCTCAAAATTAATATTCCAGATCCCAGTGAAGCTAATTTCTCGAGTCCGTTCCCATCTCCTACGGGAACTATCAGGTATAATCTAAACTGTTATTCAACATCAACCACTATAACATTCTTCTGATGTTTAGTGTACCAAATTCTTGTCCTGCGAGTCCTGGTGGTGGTTCCTCACGAAGGAATATTGGGGCTGACATTCAGTTGGCGTTTAAGGCTGCTGCATCTCGGTCACAAGGAATTTCGGACGATAAACAAGAGGTAAGGCTTTCCTATTCCATTACCAATGTATAGTGTCTGATTATTTGTAATGCTGTTATGTAGGACGATGGGAAGCCTCCGTTCTCATATGCCCAGTTGATTGTAAGTTTTCAAATAGTTCAATTGTCAATTACCTATAATATGAGGATGACTAATTCGTTCCGTTGATTTAGGTGCAAGCAATTGCGTCAACAAATGACCACCAACTTACTCTTAGTGGGATCTATTCTTATATAACGAAGCACTACCCTTATTATCGAACTGCTGACAAAGGATGGCAGGTATAGTCCCTCTCAAAATTATTACTTTTTACGAGAGAACCAATCATAATTAAGAGTTTCTATTCTAGAATTCAATCAGACACAACTTGTCTTTAAATCGATACTTCATTAAAGTGCCTCGTTCTCAAGAGGAACCTGGTAAGTGTATGAACCTATAACAAAGAAAAATTAGCAACGAGAAATTAAAAAAACTCATCCATTTATTTATAATTTAGGCAAGGGCTCGTTTTGGCGAATTGATCCGCAGTCTGAAGCGAAGCTTATCGATCAAGCATTTCGACGACGTAGGCAGCGCGGAGTTCCATGTTTTCGTGCGCCGTTTGCACTCTCATCTCGGTATTCATGATTTTTCTTTTAAATAGCATCAAATGATACGGATTCAACCTTTTAATTCCTGTGTAGGAGTGCACCAGCATCACCAACACACATGGGCGGATTGGCAACTCCAGACTGGTAAACACAGTCCTAACACCTTTCACCTTTGTTTTTTACGTTTGTAATGTTTTTTCTTTGCTTTTCTAATCTAGCTTGTCACGCGACGGTTCCCCGGTTCCATCAGACTATTCTGATAACATGCACATGTCGCTAAATCAGCAGCATCAGCAAAGCAGTAAGCAAATCAGTCAGTCTGCACCAGGGTCTCCAAAGAGTGGTTAGTCCAACTAATTCAACAAATCTGTTGATATATCATTATTAAACGTCCTTCATAATTCATATAGGTTCAATGAGCACGGTGATAATTGGCAGTTATCAAAAAACACCGACCCCATCCTCAGTAATTTCTATGGGGCAACAACAGCATTTGCTTCCAACGCCACATCATGTGTATGCCACAACGGCACCAACGTCTGGGAACAATGCTAGCAGCATAACGTTAAATGGAACGGATGGGAGCAAATCTGTCATTTTACAAAATGTTGCTTCCGGTATTACTTTACAAATACGTTAATACAACCTTGTACTTATTTGTTTCATTTGTAATAATGCAGGTGGCCCAAGTACAATTGTCGTTTTACGTCAGGATGAAGAACTTGGTGCAAATCACAATCAAGGACAAACTATTATCGTCCGCACTCCAAATCTTGGGTAAGTAGAAGTGGAAACTGCAATAATTGAAATATTTTTGAAACTGGGAAAGAAGATCAAGTTTCTAAACCACATTTTATTCAGAACTCCGTTCTCAACTCCACCATCGTCAGTAGTCCAGCAGTACACAACGCCAATCTCTCCTCCTTCTTCCGAGCAGCAGCAGCAGGCCAAAACTGAAGAGAGCACTAATAACCAGGAGCCAATAATGACTAATGGAACTCGGGGAAATTCATTGCTGTCCGGAAATACAAATGACTACCAAACTTATAGTGCGTATTTCTTCAATATTACTAATTACTAGTATCGCCACATTGCTTATTATGTTGCAGATTGTAAACATTTTTTTTATTAATTCCAGCCATGCAGCGAATAATAACTGAAGCATTAGAGCGAAGTAACGTTGGATGTAAGAATCGAGGAAATAGTAGTAGTATTACTTCTGAAGGAGAGCAGCAACAAAAAGGACAAAAGCGACCAGAAGATGATGACGAACAAAATTCCCAACAAAAACGAGTCAAAATCTGAATCCAAAACCTTTTTTTAAATAGTAACAGCGTAGAGAAATATTTTTTAGTTTAAAAAATGAACTTGTGTGTATCATGCTGACAAAATATTAAGTACAGGCTTTAGAGAAGGTACTGGTACCCTTTTACCTGTATGGGCTGGAAATGTTTTATAATTCAGTGTTACATTTATGAATTGACACACTGATGAACCATAATTCTTTTGCTTTTTTTAGTCAAAACAGAAAAAGTTTGTAATTTTTACTTGAGAAAGTGTAATCATCCAAGTGATGCCGGTTTTATTTTATTTAGCGATGGATGACTATTGTGAATATAATTATTATAAAGTATACACCTAATTATTCGTTTGTTAATCTGTAACAAACTTTTGAAAAGTAATTGAATTGTAAATATTGTATAGATGTGACGTATAATGATGATGTGAAAGCCGTAATATTGTTAGCAGCAGCCAGCGAGATGAGGCAAGTTTTAAATTAATGATTTTCTCATTATAATGAACGATCATTAGCGAATGTGATGAAAGTGTAAGGGTGACGCGTGTGTAGTAGGTAATAAAATTTAGTCACTCCATAAAATGAAATGACTATCCTCGTTTTGATTGTAATAAACAGAAACATGAATATAAAGAGTGTTTTAATGTAACTCGTTGTTGTTAATAATTGAATTTGTTTTGGTTAATTTGCATGCGCATTCTGTTTCTTTCTGAAAACGCTAAAGAAAGTTGGTGAAAGCATCTCCGTCATTCATCGTTATCCCGGAGAAAGCCGTGGGTTCTGTTGGTCCAGTTCAGCAGCCAGCCACCTCCAAGTCCAATCATCGATCCGACATTACTTGCCAACATTGAAACAAGTAGTATTGAGTAGTCGTGTCTTGGTGTGGTGTTGGCCCTTGGGTTTTTACAATATGAGGACAGGAGGATGGTGAAAGTTTTCATGTACTAATTTCATCTTAATAGATAGGTGGGTTTGATAAAGGGGGACATAATGACGAGTGACATGGGTTTTATGAAACTCATTGTGGGGTTGTTTTTATTATGCTTTTCTATTGATGTCAATGCTCAACGAGGTAAGTAAAAGCAAAGCAAACCTATGCAGAGTAGACATACTCTAACCGTTAGAGTCTAACGTTTCTTATCTGCGTTTATTATGAAATGCAGTTGGGGGTGCACCACTCACAACTAGCGCAACAGATCAGTGGTAACTTTTACAGCTTTTTCGAAAGAAATGAGTGATATAATTTCCTCTTGCAAATTCCAGTAACAAAACGGTTGGGATATACGAGGAAGTATCCAGCCCCCAAGTGACCCCTGAGAATTACGGAAAGTCCATGTTGTAAGTTTGTACAAAAGCTTTTTTGAGCCAAAATGACATGCCTCATTTTGCAGATGCCACTATCGCTTCCGACCGTTCCGAACAAATCTTAGAGATTGGGTTTTACGTATTCGATTTACAAAGTTCAAAGTGGGAAGAATATACAATGAATCTGCTTGTGAGACTGGATACATTCAGGTCCGATAAAATGAATAAGCATTTTTGCGTTACACATGTTATTTACACTTGCTTTCCCCAATAAACAGATCATTGACGGAAATGGCAAGGGTGGTTTAAGCAACAGGAGAGAGTGAGTTTTTATCGAAATTACAAAATTAGAATTAACAAGTTCTTGCTTTCCAGGCCTGGAAAATTTTGTGGAGAAATTGAACAACCACAGACATTCATTTCTGAGGTAAGTCTCTGCAGTTTCAGTAATTAATTTTCAATAATCCTGACTTGTTTTTATAGACAAGCGTGGTTCGACTAGTTTTCTACGTCGACAACTTTACAGAGCAAACCTACTTTCGGTTTGACTCTAGGGCTGAACAACAGTACGAAGTTTACTTGCGCTATGGTCAACATCCCGAGTTATTCCCAAACAGGAGGGGGGAAGTTGTACCAAACACTTACTGTGAAAGGGTGTTTAGGGATTGCAGGTGGGGTTTAATATCCGGTGAAAGTATGGTATTCATTCGTTGTTTATTGCAGAATGCAAACATGTTACGTCCAATCTCCTGGATATCCAGGTAAAATACCAACACCACTGTGATTTCTTTTATAGAACAGTTTTTTGCAGGGCTCTATCCACGCAATTTACACTGCAAATACTCAATAAATACTCGACTCCCATTTATAAAATTACACATTGAAAATGAGGAATTTAACGTGGATGGGCAACGATGCGAAAATTTGATGCTTTGTCCAATGAAAGCAGTAGGGACAGATTGTCCTAATGATTACATCAAAATTTATGATGGGAAGGACGAAAAAAGTCCGGTATGGGGTTTATTGATAGTTCTTTTGTAGAATTTTATGGGTGTTTTTGTATTAGGTTATTGGGACCTTTTGCGGGTTGGGAAAATTTCCATTCTCCATCATTGGGACGGGTTCGGATCTTTTTGTGGAGTTTGTTACTTCGGGTATTTCAATTAGCATTACACAAGTAGTATCGCCTTAAAGAAACAATGTCTTGAGCGTTTTAATCTCTTACGTAAAAAGCTGCTGGACCTTTATCGGGAAATACGGGCTTTCACTTTAATGTGGTAATGCATAATGTTCAGTAGTTTAAGCTTTTCTTTAACGGCATATTATTCTATTTCGGTAGGGACATTGGCCAGGTCATGTTGAAACCTCTGGGAAAAGTAATGGTACGTGTGATTGGATCTTTACTTCGAAAGCATTGGCCGACTCGGGTGATAAACAGGGGCTATTTTGGTGAGTGAAAGTAAGTGAATTAAACAAGGATTAACAAAGATGTTGTGCAGGTCCGTTTCGCATTGGTATCCGCCAAATACACGTAAGAATTTGCTATTTGGAAATGATGAATTACTAAATTACGTTTACATCAGGTTGCAGCTACCTAATGCTTGGAGAAAAGGACGAGATTGTGCGATTACTGTTCCCTTCCTTTCGCATTGAAAAGATTGATGCACCCGTTAGGAAATGTGAGCAATAAGCATTTATTCTGCCGTTTTAGACGCAAAGCAATGCAATAACGAAAAATCATTTTACAGGGGACGGTGAATGCCAAGAAAGTCTCACAATCTACGATGCCTCATATGCTGATGACTCTAAAATCATTAAAACCTTTTGTGACACGTCTAGACCTCCAGAAAAATATGATTTTGTGTCCACCTCGAATGCACTTTATGTTCTGTTTGAAAGTAAAACTGGAAGTTATTCTGGGTCTTCGCTATATTATTGGTCTACGTATGACTTTTTTAATAACACCCACTTTGGAGAAGCTGTACCTGGCAGTTGCGATCAAGTGTTTGCCTCGTGGCATAGGTCAGAGGGAAAATTTGTGTCACCTTTGAATACACTCATTTATAAGAATGAGGATATAAAACAGATTAGCTGCAGTTATCGCTTTTGGAGGTATGCAAAGCGGGTCTTGTTATTCAGACTAATGATAAAGTAATGACTTATTGTTGCAGTATGAAGCGACTGTATGCCAGAGTGGTGATAAAGATTGAAAATGTCAACTTTAAGTACAATCAAGACAATTGCATGAATTGTTGGGTGGACCGCGTGGATAAGGTTATAAAATATTTAATTGTCTTGATAATATCTAAATGTATGCTATTCATTTCAGATAACGTTGATAGACCCACTATATCAACAACAGAGCCCCACCCCTTCAACCCCCCGTCGCAGGAATAATACACACTCTAGAATTTGTGTATGCAAAGAAAACGTTGGGCACTTTAACTTTCCAGTGACACTGATTTCCGAAGGGGAAGAGGCAGAAGTTATGCTAAAGGTTTGATTATTGCATTGGTTAAACGAACACCAAATTGACCAATTTTTTTACAACAGATTGACCCACGTCACTCTCTTGCAAATTACTTTAAATCCAATGTCCCCATATTCGAAGGGAGCTATAAATTCATTCATGGTAAGCTTGCAGATGCTTTTATAAAAAGTGTTTTAATAGGTATTTTTAAGGACCCCTATGCGGACCAACCATGATTGGACCTAGTGCAGATGGGAAATTGAGATTCCCATTTTATTACAATCCAGCATTAAGGGACGTAAGTTTAAAGACTTTTAATCAAACAAAAATTAACCTGCAATTAATTTACAATCTGCATTATTTACAGCAACCAATTTCATGCCTGTGGGAGATACACGTGCATCAAGACAAAGACTTGTGGATCAATTTAGAAAAATTAGTCTTTACCGTATGCACAAAAATGCTTGATTTTGTTTAATGACTAATGGATTTTCTTAATAGGTCACCAGCAAATCCTGTTCAGGTAATATTTACTATAATCTCTCATTTGCATTGCATATACCAATTCAATATTGCAGACGCCAAGTTAGAATTCTACCTCCCATCGAATCCAACCACCCCCACAACCACCTCATTCCATACCACACACGGGGCAAAGCAACAAACCCAACAACACCACCCCCTACTAACCCTTTGTGGGGATTCTAAAGACCGTAAAACTGAAATCAGTTCCCAACTTCCCATTATATCCTCTGAAAAGCTACAACAGGGTGGACCATTCACTATAAAATTGGAAGCATCCGCAGCATCAAAGCTAAATTTCATCATTAGTTGGACAGAACTACATCAACTACCAAAGAATGCGGATGGATCTTTGAAAACTTCCAAGTTGGTGGAGGGTAAAGAGCAATGTGGTTTTCTCTGCCCTGGCTCTCTTGGGATTTGTATTGAGAGGAATTTGGTAATGCAGCGTGGAAATTATAATGTAGAAATTTATTTGATTGATCTTTTATTTAAAGGTGTGCAATGGGATTCAAAATTGTCCAAATACAACGGGAATTCACGATGAATCAGAAAATCAGTGTAAACTAAGTGACAGCCACTTTGTTGTTTTAAATTATCATTTGAATATTAGTTGGGTGACGGCTTCGTTGGTGGGTGGGGTTGGGGCTTTAATGGTGTGCTTGATTTGTGTATGCATTTGTCGGTGCTGTTGTCGAAGGGGGAGGAAACCAGTGGAGCCGGTAGAGGAGGATTATTTGACGTAGTTGCAGGCGTTTACACTTTTTCAGACAATATCCTAGAGAAATTAAGAGCAATAACATTTTTTTCTGCACTTTGCAATAAAATTTTGTTAATTGAGTGGTCGATTGTAGCTTCTGATAATCAGATGGGTTGGAAAATCAGATAATCTGATTTTCCAACCCATCAGTGTGTACTTTCTCTTCACGACGTTGGGAATATACCCCATTCCTCAGCACACGTTAATGTCTTTAAAATATCTGCCTCTTCTTTTGTATATCATGACTTTGTGTAAGATAAAGGATGAGAAGCGTTTTTAACCACACTATCTTATCGTAGTACGTCCAAAGTAAACCCATTTGTATGTATAAAGAAAACAATTGAATGCACCTCACACTGTTGAAACTAAAGGTGAAAGCTCAGAGGAAGCACTGTTGGCAGTGTAGTTTGCAGGCGATGGTGCTGGGTCTGCTGGTGTTCGTTAAACTATAGCAAATCGCTTCCGATAATTTAGAACTAATCTTCGAGATTGGGTATTCGATTTACACGTTTCAAATTGTAAGAATACATATACAATGAGTCTTTCTGAGACGGATACAATCCGAGGTCAGATAAAGTTAATAACAATTTTTGCATTACACTGATTAAGACTTTCTTTAATGGCATATTTCGGTAGGAACATTGGCCAAGGTAATCTCTATTTACTCAAGACAAATTATTAAACAAACTCCAATTCCTGTTCAAACCTCTTAGAAAAGTTAACTTAGCTTTAATTGCAACCCAAGTAGCTCTAATTAACCCATTTAGGGCAACCCAGTTAGCACTAATTAACCTATTTAGGGCAACCCGGTTAGCTCTAATTAACCCATTTAGGGCTACCCAGGTAGCTCTAATAAACCCATTTAAGGCTACCCAGGGTAGCTCTAATGAACCCATTTAGGGCTACCCAGCTAGCTCTAATTAACCCATCTAGGGCTACCCAGGTAGCCCTAATTAACCCATTTAGGGCTACCCAGGTAGCCCTAATTAACCCATTTAGGGCTACCCAGGTAGC
>JAQIWQ010001165.1:0-11802 GCA_034695825.1 Folsomia inoculata
AAAACAAGTTTTTCATTTCTGACTGGCAACTATTATCATAATTTGTTCATGCTATTTGAAACTTTACCAGCAAACAAGTTTATTTGTTGAATCCTGAATTTGACAAAATAAAGTATTTTGCATTCACATCTCCCTTCCTTCCTGCCAGACTAAGGAACCATTTATATTTACCCCATCCTTGTCCCCCACATCTTCCTCTCACCAAAACAGTCTAACATGTCAGTAGGAAAGTTGGAAAGACGAACTGTGATGGATGAATGTATAGTTAACATCTACGGATTTTTTGCTACTCGTTTTCAACAACTCTACACACTAGTCGAGAGTTGAAGTTCTAGTCGAAATTGAAGTGATAGAATGGAATGGGAAAACTGCGAAGCGTGAAAAGTGAGCAATTCAATATAACCATCATTTCCGGGACCGAAGAGAGAAAATTACTTTCTCTGTGAAACTTGCTCAACTTAAACTCAGTCACTTTATTCACTCTTTTGCACCCGTTTATAAAATCCAAAGTGTACGCATGCATTCTCGTAAATTCCCACCGACTTGAATAAAGATGTTTCACTCTACCAGCCCATTTCCAACCTTTGACCTGTTGTACGCCCAACTGGCCCAACGGCTTTGTGCCTTCAATTTAGTTTGTCGCAAGCAAGCAAAGGCCGTGAACCCTTTTGTCATAATGCTACAAAATGGTTCAACTAATGAATAGAGCATGTGAAGCAAAAAATATTCAAATTTCTCAGTCTGAGCATATGAAGAAGCTATGTTACAGCTTACATATTAATGCTGCTTCTTGTTGTGAGAGAGTTATTATTATGAGTAGTCTACTGTTTCACACCCTTGCACTTGCACTATGTATTTACAAGATATACGCACAAGCAAAAGATTAATAAGACACAGGCGTTACTCTTGCTAGTTGTTGCTATTACTTTCTCTATGTAAAACTTTATAAAGTTGAAATTGTTGAAACATGTTTTCAACACGATGAGGTGAAGTAGCGAGATGCGGTAATTCCCTGAGGAAAGTTAGTTCACTCAAGGAAATTCCCAGATCCCTCATTGGATTAAGGCATGAGTGAGAGCATAATCAAGTTTTGAATCTCATCACTTCCTTTAACTGCCGTCAACATTTACTCCCCATCAATTACACGCATCGCATTTTACCTTCTTGTTACAATTTTATGCAGTATATTTACATTCCCTGTTGATGGTGGGATCACATCCTTCCTTTTTGCGTGAAATTTTATTTAAAGACGTGCATGAGAATGCTGTGATGTGATGGTGTGTTGCTTTCTTTGGTGGATTTGGAGAACATGGCATGCAAATTTATCTAAAACTATAGCCAACCCAACACCCAGGATTTATTACCCCCATCCGAATCTAATTTACAATGGTGTCCCCGGTGCATGAATCGTAAAGCGTGATGTCGGTGGTGGAGAAAGTTTGTAAATTGTTGGGCTTGGGTTGTGTTGGATTTACTTGCTTCATGAAATGTAATGTAATTGGAATTGAGCTAAGCTGAGCTTGGGATGGGTCATTCTCTACGTGGGATTGAGGTCATCAGATCAACGAAGGAAGGAAAGACCTACCCTGTAAATTAAATGAATCAAATGAACAAACCAATGCGTGGTAGGATGAAAATTATTTTATTTTAATTCTGTCGACGTTAATAAATGGGTAACAATTACTGACGGCGGATGAACATGAAATTAAGGTTCATGATTACGTTGGGAATTAAATTAAATGTCGATTATATGCCGAAGTTACCTTACTATTTCTTTGGTGTGCGCCTGAGTAAAATTGATAATCCAGTTACAGCTTCAGCTCGAAAGTTACTAAATTCTCGTATTTTAAGCGAGTCGTGTTTTATTTCATTACTCTCTCAGTCGTCGTCTTTTGTAAGTACTTCCTCTTGAACAGGATATTGAATCACTGCAGAATAAATGTCGTCACAACGTAACAGCAAAAGGATTAATTACCACCACCCATCATCCAAACATGCTGGATCGGTGCTTATGTTTTACGTATAAGTACAAGTTAGAAGCGTTGAAAATGCTGTAAACTCATTGTTATCTATCTAGATATTTCGAGACTCGTTTATATTTGTCGAACATTTAATTTGAAGTTTTGTAATTTTGACATAAAAGGATGATGAGTTCTTTTACCAGATTTTCATTACCGACATAATAACTTGCGTGGAAAGCCAGACTACAATCGGATATTAACTTGAATGTTGTTGCTCCTGTTCCGTGGTGTGGTGCACTGATAGGTTTCGTATCTCGCATTCCCAATGATGGAATGGGCGATCGTTTGCATGGGAAAGTGGCATCATTTTGTAAATAGCAATGCAATCTCTTTCCTTTATTGAAATAGTTCTTGTTGTTGTGGGGGTGGGTTTGGGTGGTGTGGTGAGACCGAATAAGACATTGTAGAGCAATTCCAAGATGAAAAGAGGCGACTGAACTGACTCAGCATCCCTGGTCCATTATAGATAGCTCTTCCACATACTTTCTCCATGTTGATGCAACCCTACAAACAAAGAGGATAGTGTTGTAATAATATGTAGAAACATGGACTTTCGAGTCACTCACTCAACCAAAAAACACTATCGACCGAAAACAATTTCATTATGCGCTACTATGTATTCTATCAGAGCGATTTGAATTTCAAACAACTACACGGAACATCGCAATTTGCACAATATTGGGTGTGCAATCTCCAGAAGACACAAAATTTAAGAGCTGTACAATGATGTAAAATTCATGCAGTGATTCAGAATAAATTTATATTGGCAATATTGGACATCTCAAAGTAAAACTTTTAGTGTTCCGAAATTCCAATTCATTATAGATGGTTTTAAGTCGCAGAGTGTTTCGTATGTCGCAATCAAATAAAATTTGAGTGGTTGTATTACAAATACTCATCAAATTCTCTCGAAAGATGGATCAAATGTTAAATAAATAGATATTTCATTCCGTCTGTTCAATCATTTTACGGTTATCGTAACCCTCGGATTCTTGCAGCTGGAGCTGTTAGACTTTCTTAATTGCTCTCGTAATTACCAAGTTTCCCCTCCCTGATAGGCGAGCAGGAGCAATTAGGGTCATAAATACACATTATAATTTTTCTCCCTTCCAACACCAAACGTGATTCTGCTTAATTAATGTCTCATCTTTAAGAAGAGGAAGCGCAACAAGGGAGAGAAAATCCTTTCATCCATTATAATGACTTGCTTAGCATGCACAAGTAACATTAAGCGATTTCCTTGCACCACCACCACCTTGAAATGCTTTCTCCCAATTTCTCCATCTCGCTACGTTGCATTCTGCATTTATTCGATTGCACCAGCGAAAAGCAAAAGTGCTGGAAAATACAATGAATTTATTTCATCCCATTTGTGGAAAAGACTACCAGATCCCACACACTGAAAGTAAAGCGTATTTTATGACAAGAATACAAAATAGTCTCTTGTCCTTGCACGTGTACTGTACGTGGGGAAAGTGGCCATGATTTGGTTGAGACAAGAAATGATGAGGGTAGCATGACCCGGAATAATTTATCACTCTGCATGCCGTATACTCTACAATATACTCGCTTTCCTACAATTGCTTCTTGTCTTTCATTATTTGCTCGCGTGTTTTTTGGGCTTTTTCAAATGGCCTGTATTAAAATATGTTTATCATTCAATTTAAAACAACTTTATGAAACTTTGTTGGGTGAAATGATGTAACTTTCCCTAGCGGACAACCTAAGTAAACCTGCGAATATGCCTGCAACTGTCACTAAACTTTCTCCTCAAAATTGCAAAAATTGTAGGTTTAGTTTTATCAAGTTTTACAACACTAATCCAATTGAAAAAGTCCGAAAAGTGTCCGAAAGTCAGACATTTTGCTTACAAGAAATAATACCAACTTGCTATTACCGAGATAAACTTTAATTGAGATTACTTTCTTTCTATACCTTTCAGTGCGCAAAGAGAATGAGAACCTGATGCGGGTAATTCAGCAAACGTCCCCAGCTCTCAATAACCTGACAACCAGCAACGGTAGCAATTACTCCACCCCACTACCCCCACTTCTAATAGAAGATCAAGATGAGAGTAGTGGAAATTACAATAACAATAACAATAATAACTTGAGTGGAGGCGGACAGTCTTTGACGCAAAGTGTGATCATCGTTGACCCCGGACCAGGACCTCAACCATCCCTAAGTTTGGAACGAGAAGGAAGAAGATCGCGAAGGAATGAGAGTGAAAGCACCACGACCACTACTACCACAACTCGGATACCACCACCACCGGACATTGATAGGGATCGGGACGAAAGTGGAACCCTAAGTTCTAGTTTAATTGCCGAAATTCTCCTCAGCAGTAGCTCCAATTCTAAACATCATGTTGATGCTATTATTTCAAGGGACAAATATCCAGTGGATAATGTCATGATGCAAGATGGGGCCCTTCTTCTGGGAAACTCGGAAACTTCCATTAACGCAGAAAGTCCCAACATTTACACGGAACAAATTATTAGTGATAGTGATATCGATGAAAATGATAAAGTTAGAACAAGCATTGTAGTTCGATGAGTTTCATATGGTCATGTTGCATAAGTACTGGTATGGTAGAAGAGGAAACGCAATTCAATGATGATGTTTAATGTGTCACGACTATTATACTATCGACTGGATTGCTATTTGAAATTGGAATTGACGCACAAACATACAAATGAGAAAGTCAAAAGTGGAGAAAGTTGTGATCAGTATAGGAAATTTAATACTGCTGATGGGCACAAAATGCCGGAAATTATCAAAGTTTTAACTATTGATGCGATACTTTTAATACGTGTATTCAAATTCAAATACAAATAGCATTCGTATAACTGGTTCGGCTTCTTTTACATAGGATCTAAAACTAAAATAACAATTTGAAGGTATTTTTACTAAAGAAAGAAAACCAAAAAATGTATAATGAAATAAATGAAAGAGTTAATAATTGTGACAAGATGATCCGATATCAAATAGTAAGGAAAGGTCTTGTCAATGAATTACAAAATACAAAGATGATGTTGATTTCCTACTTTAAATATGACAGATTTTGATTCGGATGTGATTTGTATAGTAAACTTTAAATTTTAATTCCCTTTAAAGCACCCTACGTACCTTTAACAGACCCAGTGTTTTAAAAAGACGAGTTTAAAAGGATAGTGACGTGTTCAAAATAAAATGGTCCATGCACTACATCACAAACAGGCAGAACATAAAAGGAAACTCAACCTTATAAGATTTCGGATTCAAGAAATTGCCCTATTTTATACTCAACAGGAATCCACTTTCTCCGTAGCGCATCTTCCTTCTAATAACCAATCCTCTTTGGCTGCTCACAAATACTCGGAAGTAGAGGCTTTCGAATGTGAAAGTCGTTCAACTGTCAAACACCGATTTGCGAATGGCGTAGGACAGAATAGTCAATCGCACAGTCAGAACAGTTGAAATATTGTTAGTGGCCTTGCTTTATTAGCACGGAATAAATAATTTCAAGACAGGTTTTAAGATCACAAATGCCACGGCCAATAATGGTAAGTTGTTCAAGGAAAATAAATTTCATCATTACACTCAACCCGTACGGAATGAAGACGAACTTAGAACAGAATTAAATGCCGAAGCAATCATTAGAAGAGAAGTAAATAATTATGTATAATTGAAAATAAACATAGACAAAGCAACTGAAATTCTAGCTTTTAGTCATTATATATGTATTACTGACTGTAATAAATTGAGTTAGCATGAGTAAATATCAGAAATTCTAACTCTAACGTTGACATAAGAAGGAATGTAACAAATAACATATTTAATGAATCTAAAAATAAATCTTTGTTTCTATTGTTCACTCACTGGTGTCTTTTACATTTGTAGTTAAAACCACAAATTAAAAGCAAACGACACGATAAAAGGCGTTTGCCAATTTTCAAGGATAAACGTAACATTTGGCGGAAGACTCGATGAAGGATACTTAACTATAGCAGCAACTGTTGTGGTGTGGCTGATTTTATTCTAAGGATTTCTGTCATTGTAACAAATTCTCTTCAGTATCATTGCCATGTCCGTCGGAAAATTTTACTGTATCAATATCCTGCTCATCAATGTCATCTTGGTCATCTTCAACCTTCAACAAGAAATTTATAAATGAAATTATGAAGATACTTGCATTATCACATGGACATGTTAACGTACAGTTATCCCGTGCTGACGGAGCGTCGTTTTTAAATTAGCAATTCGATTGTCCTGCTCAGTCAACAGCTCCAACAATTCTTCTTGATCTTTTTTCATTTTATCCAGTTCTTCAACTAGCACCTTATTTTCTTCTTCAAGTTTCATGGTTAATTCCTCTTGTATCGGGTTTTTTACGGATGTATTGAAGGAATGTTCTAATTCATGGACTCTGTATTGCTAAAATCCCCAAAAACATATCGTATTTCATTTTGATTAGGCAAACATCCCTTGTAGAACTCACCAACTGTTGTATAAAATGGTCTTTCTGAGCAATAGTATTGTTGTGGTCTTCTACCGAAACACCAGCTCTAGCACTTTGGTTCATTTCGAATGTTTCTCGGTGTGCTTGAGCCAAAACTAACTGGCTTTTCAGTTGATTGACTTCTGTGAGTATCTCCTCAATTTTACTCTGCGACAACAAAGCAAAGTCTTTGTTTTATTAAGTTTTACTTACTATTCCTTAATAAAACGTAAATAAATAGATATTGTCTACCTTATACTCTATGTTTGAGTTTTTTAATTCGACAATTTCACGGTTACAACTAGAAATAGCTTCATCTTGAGTCCTAATGACTTCTTTGTATCGGCTTATCACATCGTTTGGTGACTGGTGGTTGTTCACCATATGACCCATGCTGTTGATGTCCCCACCAGAATTTTCATGCGAATGGCGTGGGTTGTTGGGCTCGGTAAGTTGGAGCAAGATAAGCGATTCATATTTTTTAAATACTATGCAGAACGTGTGGTCAAAAACTAGATCTGAAGAGTGCTTTGCGATCAACTGAGGGTGCTTCAAGGAATGTAGATATAAGTCAGACTTTGAAATTTGACCCAAAGCGTCTGTCAATGTTTCCATTCGTATCCTATTATTAATAAGCTGAATCAAATTATCCTGAAAATGTTAAAGAAGCATTATTAAATATTGACAATATAGATATCAGGAATTTAAAAAAATCCTTAACCTTGGAATAAGCAGGCACCGTGTTGGGATTAAAATACAAGCACAGTCCTATAATAAACGCAGAAACTCCTTTTACTAGTGCTTCCTTTTCATCTGATTCCGGAGACGTTATCTGAAACAAAACAAAATATTTATTGTCTTTAAATATAAATACGAAAAATCGTAAAAATTCTAAAAGAAATAGTAGTAGCTGACCTGATTGATTAAAAATGGCACGGAGTTTGGGTTTGTCAGAAAATGGGTGATCGCTGGTTGTGCATTTTCTAACCATATAGACATAAACTGCAGAAGGCCCATTTTCATTTGCCACTTCGTACTCTTGGATAAACAGCAAACATCGCATAAGTAATTGTATGTCTTGATCCAAGAATTATAACAAGGAACAGAGTCTTACCTGTTGTAGAACCATAATGAGATGGTTCATAAGTGTAGATGCTGGAGTGTTTGCTTTTGTGGCTAACTGAACTTTTAGAAGATTCTCTCTCTGTGATGGGCTATCCAAAAGTGTATGGCTTAGAGATATGGCCGAAAACCAATTATTTGTAATTTCTCTACTAAAAAGCCCAGTGCATAAAAGTTGGCCGGATGTCACGGCTCCTGGTGTCGCTAAAATCCAAAAAAAAGTTACAGAAGATAGTGAGATTGACAATTTCTTCAATATTACTTACCGTCCTTCGACGCAGGGAGCAGTGTCTTGACAATGTCATTGTGACCTTTTTCATTTTTAAACAAGTAGCACTGAATACAGTACAGAACTGTGCATCGAAGGGACAAGGGCTGGCGTTCATTGACCAGCGTCATCAGAAGTATGACAAGAACAGGCCTAATAAAACCATAGAATATTGGTTACAAACCTGTTACAGTAACAGTACTGCGATGTCATAAAGTAAAATTTTCAGATCTTATCAGCAAAGAGTCATAGCAAGCTCTATCAGACACTTCTAGCAACAACGCTGAAATATCGGAGCTCGAGCTCGGGTATCATTAATTGTACATCATAATTGAGGAAACTAGCAAATCCAAAGTACTAATGATTTACCGAGGAGGGTCTGAAGGGGCTTCAACGGAACCAAAATATTCTTGATTGTCACTACTACCGCGCATGGCCTCTGCAACCGTCGCTGTAATTAATTAGAATGAGTATTACTCATGAGTAGTATGCGCATTAGTAATGCATTGAATTAATGCTCAATATTTTCTATGAATCTGTTCTTAAATGACATAATATTGCATTGCAAAAGAAGGAGGGCTTACCAACTGCTTCAGTCAACGTTTCCGACGGTATACCGTTCGCCAATATAATGTTGCAAAGGCATTCCAAAATTCCACAGGCTTTGAGAGATTTTTGACATGCATTTGTAACATGGCTAGGATTCAGTGGTGATACCAATGTTCGTACAACACAGAGCATATGATAAAAATTTGAAACTTTTTGTGTTGGCCAACCCGATTCCGGATCATCTGGGAGTTTAAAGAATGGAACTAACTTTTTTACGTAGTTTCCTGCGTGCAGCAAATGTAAAATTAAACATTACTTAATGAATTATTAATATTTGACATCCATATTTCTGTACACCTTCACGGAAGAAAGTTTGATTGCTTGTATTGTTCTTTAGCAGATTTAAAAACAGCAACAGACAATCTTCGACAACTGGACCCCCATCGGAATAGCCTTCTTCTTGAATTATTTGCAAAATACGGTCGAAACCATTTTCAAAGGCAATGATTTTTTGAATACTAGCATTGTTCCTTGTAAGAGCAACCAGTAGAAGAATAGACTACAACAAAAACAATTTAAACTTTTAAAAAATCCCATCATGACTGCATAAATAAATAAAAAGTACCTCATTTCGGATAAATTCTCGAGAATCACTAAGAAGGTCCATAATTTTTGAAATACCCATTGGACTAACCAACAAAATCTCTTGTACATCTTTAGGTCTATTAATGAGCAAATTTGTCATAAGGCGAATTAATGGAACTCGAATCTTGTAATCATATTCTTCCAAAAGCGAGAGCAAGTTGGCAATATTTTCCGGCTTCTTCGAAATGATTTCCGTAAACTGTTCCCCAATTCCCTTGACATGCGGATCCTCATCCTCCAATAGATCTGGGCTAGTTACATTAAGCAAAGCCTCGACAGCATAGGTCATAATTTCGGTATCAATTCTATCCAAAGAGAGAAGACTTAAAATTGCATCCATCCCTTGAGCTCCCACCTCCACCCGGTATTTGCGCGATAAAGATTTAAGTGCTCGGCAAGCATCCCTTCTGTCATCCAGAAGTGTTGACGTATTCAAACGTTCAACTAGTCTTTCCACCTACAATAAATTTAAAACATGAAGTCTTTGTCAATTTTTAACAAATATTTATAATTTCAAATTTATTACCGTTTCTGCTCCCTTTTGTTCTTGTCCAGGAGCTATTTTCTGCTCACTTCCTCCACCAAGCACTGTTTTAACGCTTTTGAACAAATCCATAATATTTTAAGAAAGCAAAAGTTATTTTGATTGAACAGAACAAGTTCCAATGTAGCAAGGAAAAAGGTGTGCAATTCAAGTGCAAATTAATTATCTTTAGTGTTATTTAACCCCCTACATAATAATTATTTGGTATGAATGAATGAAACCAATAATTATAATGTGTAATTGGAGGATAAGTAATATTTCTACAATCTGGATCATGTAAACCAAATATGACAGGTTGGCTAAAAAAAGTCTTACTACTGCTGCTTCTTACTTGCCCGGCTGCTACTGTGCTACCGCGAACAAATTAAATAAACACAGGAAAGGAGTTTAGGAATTATTTCATAGCTTGTTGGGAAATTGTAAGAAACTAATTTCTTTGAAAAATACTAGTGTTATGTGGTATGCAACAATAATGCACAATTTGTATAAGTAATAACAATTGTTAATTTAACATTCGTTTCAGCATGGACTTGGAACTGCGTGTAAAGGAAATGAATTGAAGTGAAAACCTGACGAAGGTTTTATAAACATGGCTGGACGTAAGGATAAAGTTACAACTTTTAAAATATTCGTTAAAAATTTGGCTCCTGGAACATCGTCTGAAGAGCTGAAGTCCATTTTCGAAACATGTGGCCGGGTGGTAGAATGTCACGTCTTTCGGAATACGATGGCACTTGTTGTTAGTATCACTTCTTACAGGTATATAGCATAGACAAAGCTTTGATAACGATTTTGGTTATCTTTTTTAGCACATGGAAGACGAGATTGGTGGTCGGAATGCAATTCTGACACTGAATTCTAGGCTTATACACGGAAAATGTGTGGTTGTGGAAGAATCGACACAGAGGGAGGGTCCAAGTGTGGCATCCACCCGTATCAGAATCCGAAATATTCCCAATACTTTGTCAGCAAAACATCTACGAAGCTTATTTTGCAAATACGGAATCATTCTGTCGGTGGAGATATCAGATGATGAAGGCATAGTGGTAGGTAATTAAGGTGTATCTGACGTTAATGTTGTAATAATAAATACTTTAACGGGTTTGGTTGTGTGATATTTTTTGCAGACAATAGAAGCAATTGCTGATATACGATCAGCTATAAATGATTTAAACGGATATGAATGGGAAGGACAGAAATTAATTGTGGAACCAATTGTTAATACATCGATCAATTATACTCCCAAGAATATCAGACCGGTGCCAGATCATCCACAAAAGTACAGTGGCCCTCCAAGACCTGTTCCTCGTGGTTTCTATCCGAATAGAATGGCCATGCCTCATCAATCTCACAATAATTTTGAAGGAAGAGTTCTAAGAGATCCATATGGACCGAATTCTGTACCACCCATCCCGTCCCGATCATGTGAATTTGTTCCGAGGCCAATGATTCAATCGCCTATGACACCAGTGGCATCACGCCCTCCACCGTACAACTCTAGTAATGTTACAATTGAGCCATTGTTTTTCAGAAGACATGAATTTTCCAAAGGACAACTTCCAAACCAGAATCAAGGATCCTTTGATGAAGATGTAGTGCTCAATAATTTAGATGATGGTCCTTTCCTTGTCAATCCACACTACAATGGCTGGCAACCACCACCGAAGCCACAGCCATTATTTGAACGGCAGCTTGCTCCACGATTTGGATATCAACAAAGGTCAAGGTCCCCCTTGAAACGCCAAGCTCCATTCCCTGAACCTGAAGAAGGGCAAGTAAAGTTTTCTATTTTTATAATACATAATTAGAAATTCGTCTTTCTTTTCTATAGTCAACCTTTCCAAGTCCCTGGAATGGTAGGTTAGTTTTTTTAAATTATACTGCAATAGATAATTTTAGCGTGACTTACATAGTATCACCCCTTTTCACACAGCTCCAGGGACATTTCAGCCACCCAAGAAATATTTCCTTCATCGCCCAAATCGCCCTAAAAAGAAGAAACCGAAAACTGACCGTCATCAACCTCCAATTCCAGAAGAAATTCAGAAACCGGTGCCAGATTTTTCGAGTTATTACACTGCTGTACCCATCGGTGCGACTCTGAGACCATTTCCTCCTCCTTTAAATCCGTAAGTAAATGCACTGAATGTAGAGAGACTTTACTTATTTCTAG
>JAQIWQ010001166.1:0-11801 GCA_034695825.1 Folsomia inoculata
ATCAACCGGACGGACGGACCGACAGGGGGAGTTCAATAGCTGCTCCATTGCTACATCGCAATGGGCGAGCTAATAATTGAGTTGGATCTAATATTATACTAGTAATAGAATAAAATGATTCATCAATGCCGGAAATGTAACATATTTACATAAGATACGTAATTTTTTACTTTCAAAACAATATCCTAAATTATTCAGTAATGTACAAATTCTCAAAGTTATGAAGCTTTAACATTACTTTCAAAAACTATTCATTTTGTCATAATATGAAGGATTTTAATGAGGACAAATTTTAAATAATTTGCATAAAGTTTCCTCTAACCTTGCTCTCGTTCTGCAGTACTTGCACATATTTCTGTTAATCAAAAATAAAACCTAAAGTAACGATGTGAAGCAATTAAGTAAAAATTGATAAATCTAACGGGGAAATCTAATTCAATATCAAAATTGAGGAAATAATAAAATAAAATTTCTACAGACGCTTTGGTTATTAATTTTTGCGGAAAGTCGATTTGTTTGCATTTATCGTTAGAGCACAGTTAAAACATATGGATAGTAATTTGAAGAATAGATATTTTTAATGCACATTTTTTTAACTCACCACCAGTAATAATAAGAAGAAATGTATTGAAATTACGCAAGTGTAATCCAAGGCCTATAATTTCTGCTTTTCTTTTCCGTGATTTGTATTTAAAATGATTCCAGGTACTTCATTACCACCAAACAGCAATCGAACCTTTTATGGTGATGTGACCGTGATAACGCTGCGCGGAGGACAACGGTATCCTATTCCTATTCATGCCGGGGCAAGGTGTGCGGTATTGGAAGTTGTTAGGTGAACGAATTTCTACCTGGGAAAGTAGAAATTCACAGAACGACTGCAGTAAATATGAAAAAAATCACAACGTTTGGAGAGGTTATCCTCAGTAGCTTAACGGTAAAAGCGTCAGACAGGTATTCTGAAGACGTGGGGTTCAATTTCCCCCGGGGCTATAATTTTTCCAATTCACTGTGATTCCCTATTTCTTTCAAATAATTTTGTAACGTTTTGACTGACATTGTGTTTGGAGGTGTGGATATTGATTAATTTTGTCATTTGGGTTTTAACAGACACGAGTTGTTCTACACTATGGGAGTCCGGTCAAAATACTTCCCAAGCTTAAGAGTTTTCTAAGGCAAGAGAATAAGTAACCATGCCGCTACCCCCGAAAGGGCAAAGCATGGTTACGGCGAAGCCTATAGTAGGGTTGTTATAATTCCACCCCAAAAATACGCACTTAGATTGTAAGAGAACCATACGTCCGAATACGTCGTAGCGACATTATGTGGTTTCGAACAAGTTGCAGATAATGGGGTGCAAACTAACTCAACGCTATTACTTAGGCAATAGTACTTAGGCACATGCCTTTGTTCTGCGTTTAGTTGATTTTTTTCGTATCTCGGAATTTTCGGTAGAAACAGAAAAATCGTTGTTACTAAATTTAAAGGGCTTGTGAAAATAGAAATAATGCAAAAAAATCGAATCAAATTGGTTTGAAAATGACAGCAACATGTAATTTAAATCCAGAGGTCGATTGCAATATGACATTTAGGCGTGCTTCTTGTCCAAACTCTTGCCGTAGGCCATTTCGGACAAATTATCATGAATTAAAATCTAAGTTAATCGCTAAGCTTATGATTTCTTTGAAATTTGTGAGAATTGGACAAACTTCGATTGACTCTTATCCATGTATAAACCTTTGCACTTACAATTCGAGAAATAAAACAAATTTCACAAAAAAAACTAAGGTGAAACTGAAAAGGAAAAACAGAATTAAAAAAACGCCAAACTTTACCGCCAACTTAACCGCCCGAATGAAAACCGAAATTTAAAATTACACTGTATTCTAAACAAGATATTCCAACCAAGCATCTTGATGCATCGCCATTGGAATTGTACAGGTTTAGAGTTCCTAAAACATGTGATTTTCAAGCAGAAGGCATCGATTTTCAGTCCATTTTGCAAAGTTTTACGCGATGAGTGCCGCAAAGTAACTCCTGAAATGTGCCAAAAAGTTTTCGACTCTTATATATCAGAAAAGCATGGGGAACACATTAAAAATACCAAAAATATTCACCGACGTGTCCCTCGGTCACGAAATTAAGATAAGCGAGGATGCACATAATCAAAATTCACACTCTGTAGAAACCAAATAATTTTGAAAAGAATTTTTTTAATAACACTGATTTGGTGAGTAAGCTACAAAATGTAAGTTGGTCATTTCGGTTAATTAGTTAAGTTAATAAGGAAAAGGGTTTAAGTAATTAGTTAGAAGGAAGTGAATGAAATAAATGCGGTACTAGTTAACGAAGAACAGAATTTTATAGTGCCAAATAGAGGCAAATCTAATCAATTCCCACGTAGATATTAAATGAGTCATAACTAATTAAACTAGTCGGTTTAAGGAAAACGTTTCAATAAATAAATCTCGGATATACTTGGTTTAATAGTCGTTGTGTTTGGTATTTAAAGCAAGTTTGAAGCAAATATAGATTAGTTTTGCATTGTACTTTATTACCATCAAACAGCAGCAGAATCTTTTAATATTATTCATAAATTGAATACCAGATACATACATCGACACTCTTTAGTGCACTTGGGTAGTGTAATAATTGTAGGTTCTGAAAATGATTCTACAATTCCCAACCCGTGTCATAATTCTAATATCAATATTATTGTGTTTAACTTGGGCGAACCAATCCAAGATAAGTCTTGAATTGAAAGTAGGTCCATCGATATTCGTATTTAGTCCTGAGTACATTTTTGAAGTTTTCAATAATTACAAATGGAGTGGTAGGTGCTTATTACAATTATTACAATTATTACATTCTGATGAATTGAATTGGAAACGTTAAATGATCTTTTTTTCGAATAGTAATGTTTTCTATTATTACCATCATGCTCGCTTCGTCCTATGCAATGATGACAGTGACAAGAAAAGCACGGCTTCTCAAAAGCTTTCCAATGGTTCCAAAATTTCCAATAGTTGGATCTCTCACATTAACGGTGGTTCTGGCTCTACATAAAAGTAAAGAAAATTTACAATTTCAATCAAGAGTCTAAATTGATTGTTATTTTATGATTTGCTAACCAGAACTGAACGAGATTATAACGGAAAAGATTGAGTTATTAGGGAGACGCTTTGTTTTTTGGATAGGACATACGCCATATGTTGTTATCTTGGATCCTGAAGGAGCCCAAGTAATTTTGATAATAACTTTTGATAATACTTAATAGTCGTTCCGCAGTTTTGTATGTGAAGAGCATCTACAACTTTCTAATTCGCAGAGAATCCTCGCATCAACTACACACATTGAAAAAGGAAGAGATTACAAAAAGTTTGACTGGCTCATCGGTAATGGCCTTGTCACATCGGACGGTAACAGAGTTTAAAATTTTGTTATAAAGTTGGAAAAGTCAGAAGAGTTAAAATTTTCAGGAGCGATTTGGAAGGCAGACAGAAAACTTTTAAGTCCTGCCTTCAAATACCAAAGCTTTGATGGGTTCCTCAAAAATTTTAATAAACACAGTAGAATCCTTACTGAAATTCTTATGAAGGGAAATACAAATAAAACAATGAATTTACACCCTTTATTGAGTAGGGCGACTATGGACATGATTATTGGTGAGTATTATGTTCATCATACGATGGAAAAATATATTATTGATGGAGGTACAGAATAGTTAATAACGTTTCAAATTCTATAGAGGCAGCCCTTGGACAAACTTCAACACTTCAGTACAATATGGAAGAAGAATTGTTCGACACAGTTCAAATGTAAATTTCCACGCTATGCGATCTAAATTTTTAAAATGGCATGTCTCATGGTAGAAATCTATCTTAGGGTGTACGATTCATTTAGGACCATGGTACTTTATCCTTGGCTTAATTTCCCAATAATATGGGACATATTTGGATTAGGTCGGCAGGATAAAGTGTGCAAAAAGGTGATTTCGGGAGCTGTATCGGAGGTGATACAAATAGTTCATGAGTCATGTTAAAATCTACAGTCATGTTCCAATGCAGAAAAATTTCTAATTCTAGAGGATCAGGAAAAGAAAGATCATATTATCAAGCCTAAGTGATTCTGGTAATAACAATGCAATAAGTCTCCATGACAAGTTTAAATTCGAACCGACCCTAACCGAAAGTATTTTATTCAGATGAAACTTCTGCAACTCGGCCATTCATCGACTCAATTCTTGACACTAAATCCAATGAAGACAGTATAGCTCACATCACCACAATTTTTGGAGCTGTAAAACTTTAACTTATTTCAATAGGATTTTATGTAGTCTATTACAGTGATTTCAGGGATTTGAAACGACTACAAGTTCGATGAACTTCACCCTATTTCTACTTGCCCAAGATGCCAAGTGTCAGGCCAAAGTGCATGAAGAGCTTGATGAGGTCTTCAAGGATGATCGGGGCAGGGATGTTACTGTTGAGGACTTGTCAGAGTTGAAATATCTCGAAATGTGTATTAAGGAAGCATTAAGAATTCTTCCAACTGCACCAATAATATTTCGACATTCGACGGAGGATATTCCTTTGGGTATGAAGATAATGTCTTGTGACTTATAATATCCAAATTTAGAATGCAATTTGATTTGTTTGTCGCTTAGACAATGGACAGACAATCCCAAAAGGTTGTGAAATTGTGTTTCTTATCCGTGAGATGCACAGAGACCCCTCAACATTTCCAGATCCTGAAAAATTTGACCCGGATAGGTTTCTACCTGATGAATGTGCGCATAGACATCCACTTGCTTACATTCCGTTCTCTTTTGGACCACGAAACTGTATTGGTCAGTGATAAACTTAATTGAAGAACTTGAACTGCGCAAATGAATGGTATATAACGTCAATAGGAATGAAATACGCAATGATGGAGATGAAGTCTTGTTTGGCACATATTTTAAGAAAATTCAGCGTGTCAACAAATCAACGTCGGGAAGATTTGAAGGTGGTATATGGAATGATTTTGGAAACGCGGCCTAGTATTGAGCTGACATTAGTTCCAAGAGATTAGTTAGTATATAACTGTGAACTGTCAAACCCTGTTGTAATTTGGTGGATATAGAAGAATTTTAAATATTCAATAAATAATAATACTTCCCCAAATACAAAACATATAATCATGCAATTTACACATCATTGGGACATGTAGAATAGTTATAATTACACTTGTTGTGTCCCGTCCATAAACATGTAAGCAGAATGTAATTTCTAATACAATAAAACTACTTTAAAAACAAAAGCTGTGTAGAATGGAAAATAAAGTTGATTGAGGTCGAATCCCAAAAACGGACTCGATATCAACGGCCTTTAATTCGTTGAGGTATCGAATTGTGAATGAACAATCCAAATACAAGTTTACTTAAACCAAACACCCCTTGGTGTACACTCCAGAAAGTATTTGCGTATCGGCGAGGATAAAATCCTTTTCCAATATATTTTTCCGACACAGAACATCAAGATGGCAAATTGAGTCAAAGCAAAACGTCCCTATTCTGGTTTAGTCCTTATTTTTTTGCGTCCACATTTTTTGGTCCATATTTTTGGTCGTCAATATTTTCATCGTCCTTATTACATATACCCGTATCCCAGATATTCTCCGGTTCAAGATTAGTTTTTTGGTTGTATTAGTGTGTATCAATTTAATGAGCACACACTGGCAATAATTTGCATAAATGTTTCTCTAGTTTAAGATATTTCTATTAACCAAAAAAAAACATTGAGGTAACGATTTGAAGCAATTGAGCAAAAACTGATCAATCTAACGAGGAAATCTAATTTAATATTAAACTCCAGGGAAAATAAAATAAAATTTCTATAGACACTTTGATTATTAAACTGTGAGGAAGAACGATTTGTATGAATTAAATCCTGAGATTGCTTTCTATTTCTTGAAGCGTATTTTTACCATTTTCTGAGAAAAGTAAATCAATAATATCCTTTCGGGTACATAGTTTTAGATGTCCGTTGAATTGAAGATATTAAACAAATCCCAGTGATGACATGTAAAGTGACTTATATAACGACTTAAAACTAGGCTTTGCAGGAAATGATTTACCGATAAACAGGTGCTTTTTCAGGAGGGATTGTAATACGACTAATTTATGACTTTTGTTAATTGGCACGTGGGGATAAAACTGAAGGTGGGATGTTATCTGCATATTTTACAATAGTCGTAAGGAAAAGTAACTAAGAATCTTTTTTATTGATTTTTGAATTATAGTTAAAAGAACCGGCTTAATAACGCCCAGACTAGTACCTCCAACTCTATTTCTAAAGGTGACTTTGGCCTAAACTATGCATTGTTTGGGAAAAAAGTATTAAAAAAGTTAGCCAATTATTGAAAACATACACATAGTGTCGTCTAGAATGGGGTTTTCCATTTTTCCTTAAACATTTTACACGTTCTCGTGATGAAAAAGTTAATTGCCATTAGGCAAGCAATAGAACCGTATCAATATTCACATTCACCTTTTTATAGAAAAAATATTCCCGTGCAGGAATTTATTTATTGCAATTACTAGCACAATTAATATATGGCTTATATCTCATACTCAAATTTAAAAAGCTCAATACTAAAGACGATTAGTAGTCTTGGTGATTCCAGCCATACAATCCCCCTGTACTGTAGTGATAATATCAGAAAACGGCTTTGGCTCGTGAATATTGTGTAGTGGATATGGGCTTCTTCGTGAGTATACTCCACTAAATCTGCTAAGTCCTGACTCCAGTCTATCTTTAAACTTAGAGCTTGAAGCGTATCACTCAACTTTAATAGCTGTTGACTTGAGTCATTTTTAAAATTATAAAATGAATCCACCATCCGCATTTTCAATTATAAAATGGATTGATGTCCGTCTGGAAACAATTGTCTTTTTAGTATTTACCCTACTTTTCGTGATTGTTGTAATTCCAACATCGTTAGTAGTGGGGCTTGTGTTTCAGTTGAATTTTCAGATCGCTGTGATTTCGGCTAAAATTTTAAGAAGGGGACAGTTGGTTAAACCGTTGAGTCCAATATCCTCCATAATGGCATATTTGGACGATATTTACAAAACGCCCAAGAACACTATTGTTACAGCAGTCATTTTGGAAGGAGTTCCAGATATGAGGAGGATACGGAAGGCGATAAAAGTGCAGATGCTGGAAAGAGTTGACCAAAAAACGGGAAAGTGGATGTACCCAGAATTGTTCCAGAATATTTCTTACTGGATGGGTTACGCATTTTGGAGAAAATTAGGTCCTGTAAAAACAAATGCTGAATGGTTTTTGAAGGAATGTGTGCGTGTCTACGAAAATGACGGTACAATTTTCAAATAATCAAGTTATTTGCATATAGTAATTTGCATATAGTTTTCTGATTTTCAATTGGTCTGTAGAAAATCTGGAATTCGATTTTTACATGCTGGAAAATTTGTTAAGAAAGTTGCTTTTCGAACCGTTTTCCGAAGAAAAACCACTCTTGGAGTTTATAATTCTACCAAACTATACACCACATCCAGAGAAAAATGGTGGACTTTCAATTGATGGAAAATATTTTTGCATAATTCTTCGAAACCATCACGCCCTAGCTGATGCGTTTGCATTGCTTCGAATTCTTCAAAGATTTGGTACGACAGCTGCACCTGAACAGGTTGAATACATTATACCTCATGACTACTCACTACAACAATGGCAACCTGAGGGTCTCTCATTTTTAATAACGTTGCTTAAAAGTGTTTGTCTAATCCCCCAAATGCTGTACGAGTTAGTTCAATCGGTGGTTTTCATCCACATTTATTCATTTTCAAGATCTCTGTGGCCTACAAGAAGTGCCCCAACAACGGTTTCGAGTTATACTTCGAATGTTCCTGATACTTCCAATAATTTAAAGTGTTGTCGTAGCTTTAAAATAGCTTTTGGGAAGCCGTTTAGTATGAATGAAATTAATGAAATCAAGCAAATTCACCGAGTTTCAGGCACTGCTGTTTTGTTCTCGGCGATGATCGGGGCAGTAACAAATACATTGTTCAACCGGGGCGACGTACTTCCGCCGTATGCAACATTTTCCGTTCCACTTCCACTACCAGGACACAGGGGACTTTTGGATAATCTATTGTACATATAAATAATTTATTTATGGGTTAGTATTTATTTTAAATAAATACTAACCCATACCAATTTAAACGTTGTTTCTGTTAAAATCAAACAACTTCGGACATTGATGGTACAAAAATTGGAGGGGATACATCTATTGGATGGGGTAGTTGGGTTGGGTTACACAGGTTGTGAAGTTGGCCTACAAAAGTTCCAGAGCGGCTACATCGTTGGTAAAGTTTGAACATTAAAAATACAAAATACGTATTTTGTATTTTCAATAAATTTGTATTTTTAAAACACCGTATTTGCCGATTCTAATGCAGATGAAATGTTAATTTTCAGTTTTCCTTCAATATTGGGACTTTAGTCGGCCAACTTCGCAACCGCAAAATTCCAACTATCCAGATGTCGCCCCTCCGATTTTTGTGCCATCAATGTTTGATTTTAACATTAATTTTTGGTATAATACAGCGGACTTGCAATGATGGAAATTCCATTCGATGATCCAGATGCCATCAGTCGCCTACACAAAATGAACACGAGCATTCAAAAACTGAAGAAATCCACACTGCCGGCATCAGTGACGCTAATTTCTTTCACTTTACTTGGACAAACCCCGCGTTGGATAGCTAATCATTTCGTTGATTATCTGTCACTGAATATGGAGTATGTATTTTCCAGTAATGTTGCAGGATCAAAGAAAATGTTTGACGTTATGGGTTACCCTCTTCGAGATTTTTTTATCGGAACAGGATTAGCATGGGGGGGTAGGGGTAAGTACCGAAGTTATTTTATAGGTAGGTAAGTAGGTAGAATTTATTGACATATAGCTGCAGCCCAATCAAGTTTTACATATTCCATTTTATATGCATATTTAACCAATCTTCCGCACTAAATGAGATACACAGGAGAACTCCATGCAGTTACTTCATAAGAAGGCACTGTTCGCCCGTAACCTGTCTGTTCGTTTCCACGATAACTTTTGAACGGTTCAACTTTTTCGAACTGTTTTTTGCAACGGGTTCCAGGGGGCTTGGGGATGAACCTTACTGTTCATGGGCGGCCTGTAAGGTCAAAGGTCGTAGTTCACAAAAATCTTAAATTGCAATACCCATCAAATGGAGTATCGTCAAAAACGATCCCAAATATGTTTTTTCGTAAAAAGTGTCCAATATAGTCAGGGAGGTAAAAAAAACTTTCAGGTCATATGCGAACCCCCTGACCTGGGGGTGAGGTCAAAGGTCAAAACACCTTTTTGTAGCCCATGGCAAGAGGAATTATTTCAATGTAACTTGGTATTTCTGACCACCCCTTGACCTTTCAATAGGGGTCAAAGTCAAGCATATAATTGTAACTTTGTTATCTGCGTTACTTTTTTACACCCGTTACCATGGTTTATTATTATCATTCGTAAAATTTGAAATACATAGGGGAAGGGGGGAGGAATAACCATGACTGGAAATCGACAAACAAATATCTTTAAATTTCCAGTTCTACCCCTGACGATGGTATCCATCGGCGGAAGAGCACGCCTGACCGTGGCAGCGGACTCTGCTGTAATTGCTTCTGATGAACAGGCGGAGCTATTGGCATACAATTTTTTCACTGAATTACAAAGTTTAAGAGAAAACAAAAGCCACATCAATCAATAGGTTTGTTTTAGGAACATTATAAAAACATACATTGTAATTTCACCTAGTCCGAACCAGTGTGCTAAATTCCATTAAAAAGTTTCATGCGATATATATTCTATCCTGAATTTATTAAAATGGCGTTAACAGCAAAACTAGACGAACAACTGAATCCATCTTTGCCCAAAGTTGGGTACAATGTACAACTGCACAGGCAAATGTCTTGGTCGATGTGATACTTAGATAACGTGAACTACTTATTTAGCTGCTCTGAAATGCTTCATCATATTTCTGATATCCTGGCAAAGATTTTAGAGATTCTGCTTTCAAGTAATATTGCAGGACCGAAGCAAATATTTCAAATTGCAGGATACCCTGTTCGAGATTTTTTGGCCTATTTGGTATAGTATAAAAGAGTACTGTATTATTATATAACCTACTCGTGGTTTAAGAAAAAGCATCCCTTTAGTTCCGTTCTTTCTAATGGTTTCCGTTTCCATGAGAAGAAGGGGACGCCTAGTTTTGACATCGGACATTAGTCATTTAAGGTTCTTGACTTATAATTGAAAAATTACTATTCTGAGGTCAGGTCAGGGGTAGAATTTAATTCTTTTCTTTAAATTCACTTCATAGTAAACAGACTGGATAGTAGTTATAGTATCTAATATTAATAAATTCCATAAGTATTATAGAAAATTAGCAGGGATAAAAATGTTTTGATTTTCATACCTTTCCTTCCTTTTCCAAGATTTCTCTGTGATTAATTTACAAAAACCCTAATATTTCTTAAAGTTTATTCAAAAATCTTGAAAAAGTGTTCAAAAAACCAACAGCAACAACGAATCGTTGTTCCGTTCTAAGTTTCTGACTGACGTTCACATGTTTTTAGGTTTGCCCCTTGTGAGGAAAATGTGCAATTCATAGAAAAGACATTTTTCTTGTAATGGATATGGAATGGATGGATGCTTCATTCGATCCCTTAAATGATGCCTGTCCGTAACAGTGACATACACGTGCCCTAAGGGTAGTGTTACAACGATAAGCTCATGCTCTGTATGAGTAGTTAAAGCATACGTTACGTGAGGGTAGTCAGGCGAGGCGGTGGTATATTGATGCCACACCCACCCACACCAACTGCTCAGTCAATTCAATTGGATTTGGATTCTTTGCAGTGAGCCCTTGCATGAATACAAAACAGGATCTGAATGTAACGCTGAATGCAAAGCTGAATGTAACAGTTGGTTTTTATAATTCAGGTGAAAGTACGAAACCATAATTTAGCACAGAATGAGAAACCATCAGTCTAAACTTAATCATAGAATTAAGTTCATTGCATTTGAAAATTTAGGTAAAGTGGACTTTGAGAGGGTGCTTCAAAATAAATTCCAAAGCAGTCCCTTCCATTACGGTCTTCATCTGCAATTCAGAAGGCAAAAAGTGTTATTTATAACATCACGATATCACCAATCGAGACCATGTGGGTGACTTAACGAACCGAGTGTGTGGCGAAAGTTAAGTTTCTTACGTCCACGTTCACATCTGCAACTTCCTGCTGCTGTTTCTTGGCATCACATCAAAACTCAAATATTGGTTCTGATTCTTCCCCGGATACATTATTTTCGGATGGTAATTCCAACACTCGTAAGTCTGCATATAGAAAAAAATTGGCCTTCTATAGTCATTATTTCTTCGCCAACAAAATGTACCATTCTCACCATTCTGAGCCTGTTTAAGACGGCCAAGTCCTTTCATAAATCCACTCCAGTCAGATTGCAAAGCTGTGCCAATATCAAGCTTCCGCAACATCCATCCACTGCAGAAATCGATGACCGCATTAAAGTCGGGCTTTTCATCTCGTGAGCCCGCACTCCAAGGCATGGTCAAGCTTGTCAAATTGGGAAAGAGGGTGGGGATGCGGGGTCTGATGTTTGGACTGATTTTGCCACCTAGATGTAAGTATATAACGGATGGCGACCATTAACCAAGGTCGTTCATTGACCTCTATGTTGTTGATACTTAGGTATATGCTATA
>JAQIWQ010001167.1:0-11799 GCA_034695825.1 Folsomia inoculata
TGTACCGCGTTGCTTCACATTTTTTACGCTACTGTCCAAAGAAAGTTTCCCAATCGTTCCAACAAGGAGAAACTCCACGCAATTTGTATCCGAAGTGACGATCCTTTTCCAGAAATGGAAACATTCGTTCAAGAATGTGCTTCAAGGTTGTTTTAAAAATATTTCCTTACTTTTCTTCATATTTTGATATACTCAGTCCCAGGTCATAAGATATATTTGAATTCGGAATGCCGAAAAAATCTAGATGTTCACGTGATTCTAATAATTTTAGAATTTCCTCCAACTTTTATATATACTGCAGAATGTGAATTTTGACGCAGTATCGCATAGTACTCATAAATTAGTGCAAATGAACTGAGCTGAACTTAGGTAGCTCGTACTAAAGCATACAGTCTAGACCATTAAATTAAGTGATGAAACGGAGAAATTCATTATGGAAAACATAGATAGACGTTGCTTCATAGATCTACATCGCATGAGTGATACCAATGTCTCGTTGTGCAAATGTTTTATTGTTTCATGTTCGGATACGATTCATCCACATTTTTTCCAAAAATTGCGAACATGTGCAATGTATTGGCCACCGTAATTCCGTACGGAGTTTGTTATATTATAGTGATGAAGCATTGCTGTAAATATTTTATGTGTTTCTTTCCTCTCAACTTCCAGGTACAATTTGAAGCTGTGGACTTACAACGGACCAATTTTGGATGGTTTACGACAGGCTTTGGCCGAACATCCTGAAATGAAGGCTGTGCTTATGGGCACGCGGCGTTCCGACCCAAGTGGAACAAACCTAACTTTCTTTCAGGTACATATTGTCTATGGTGGATTACGAACATTTATTCCATTAGCCTAATACGATGAGGAAACTCTGGATAAACTCAGCCTCATAGCTTTTAGCTATTTCTTTTATTATGAAATAATTCTTTGTCATTTGTCGTTTTTGTTCTCATTTTCACCCACAGAAAGTTTCTTTCTTAGTCCATCAATCCATATACTTATAGACGTCATTTATTTACTGCATTCGCCAACCTTTATGTTCTTTGCAGATGACTGACTCAAGTTGGCCACAAGTGATGCGAGTATCACCCTTGCTGGAGTGGAAATTTGCAGATGTCTGGAAGTTCATTCGCACATTGACGCTTCCTTACTGTCCATTATATGACCGAGGGTATGGCAAACAAATTTAATATAAATTATCGATGCACCACGGGCTGACTTATTTGGCAAATTGGGATATCGTGTTCGTGGCCCTGGAAAGTGTATAATGCATGAATGGAACTTTCATGATGATTAGTGATTTGTTCATATATGTCACGAATTGTAGTCGTTTATCGAATTAAGTTATTTGCTATGCAGTTTACATAAAATCTAATATACGTATGCTGTCTAATATACGTACGTTCCGTCAAATATAGGGGCATGCAATGTCAAACTACATATAATAATTATTAAGTGGGACGTCTGATATTGAACTAAGTTCAATAATTAGCGTTTGACGTGATTTATTGTCCATCAACTTACACAAATCGGAGAGAACAACTGTAGTCAAACTATATGGACATTACATTAACCAAGTTAGTAAGCTTTGTTACACAATATCTTAAATCTTCGCTCGTTTTAACCTAATAAAAATGCTTCACATTGTCAAATCAGTACAATGTAATTCTCAGAACTCGCTCATATCTTTAAGTATCGTACATATATCATAAAATGTGGAAGTCATTAGTGGTTTTAATCTATCAAAACCTAAAGTTACGATTCGCATGTCTGAAGTGGTGTAACTCCCTCGCGATAACACACCTCACTACACTCCATCAATTCAAATGCGAATCGATGATTTAATGGCAAAGTTGGTGAGGTCACAGTCAGGCAACTTTCTTGGGTTTTCAAGGAACAAGGGCGCAAGTCAACCTTGGTTGGGCGGAAGTCTTTCCAAATTATACGTTCTGAACTTCCATCACCTCACCTCTTGAAATTGATTTCCTTGGGGTTTGTATGTATATTATACTCGTAGAGCTGTGTTATAATGCCAAATTATGCTACACACTATATAAGCTGACATAGACATGCATGGTTCGGAGAAAGATGACTAATATAAATAGATGATTCATTAACTGTGGTTGGGGTGAAGTCTGTTCGTTCCTACACATAAATAAGGTTATTGTGAGTTCATTTGCAGTTTTATGAATTATGCAGAATTAATTAGTAGCTGAACTGCTGTTACCAAATAATGTATATCACAGTGACTGTGATCAGATAGAGCAGTTTAATTTACTAGTGTCGGTTTGGATTTTTATGATGATAAATATTGTATTTAATTGTTTCTGCATGTATATATTGAGCCAATAGAATTTGATTGAAGATAATGATCTACTGTTTCCATTCCATTATGTTGTGGAAGATAAGGGATAATTAATAGTCAGAGTGAACCACGAAAGGAAATGCATCTAATGAGCTTGTGTATATTGTGTTATGGTTGTATGATAGAAAGAGTTAATGAATTAGTGTCGTTGTAACGATTCTCTGTTTTTCTGGAATGGTTGGACTTTGCTTTTATTCGAGCTTTACTTTAATACCGAGCTAACTGAGAATAATAAGGTTACGCTTGCCTAATTCAGTTGCATGACTAAGAGACATTTCGAATAGGGTGCAAAATGCCAAAAGTTGGTAATTCTCGTTGCATTGGTGGTGGTAGAAGCTGGTTGGAAATGTGTCGATATACGCCTTTCTCCACTTGCGTGATTATGGCAAGGAAATATATTGTTCATCACTGCTCTGGCTAGACTTGTTCTAACTACAACTACACCCTCAATATTTTACTAACTTCAGCATAACTGAAAATACCAGCAAAGGAAAAGAATCTATAGGTGCAAGACTCCAACGGGTCAGTTTGGATAAATTGAGTATTTTACGCATTAGAATGAATTATCTTCAGAAACCATCACATCACTTAATGCCACCGCGCAGTTGGCGACTGACTAGCAAGAATTGTGCACGTGAACAAGATCTGGAATCATGCTCTTTGTGAATTGTGAATGAGTGAAACCAGTTTTACATCCATTTTCCTGACTCCGTTTGGCATATCCGGTCTCTTACTGGCGTTCTCTCTGATCCAACCATTATTGTGTGGGTTGGAATACAAGCCATAATGAGGTTACCTCCACTATCAGACCACCCACCCCCACCCCAATAAATGACTGCCAAAGTACTACCTTTCGTGCACCACTACTACATGTACCACTATATATATTTCAGGTTGCGAACTGCAAAAAAAGCGTGTGCATAAAGTCGGTTGGATATAGGGAATGTGAAATGCGATTTGAAATTGAAACCGTATCCTGTTTCAAGTATAGGTATTATGTGTTATTGATTGGCTTGGTTGAGGTGATTCCCCATGGACTGCGGCAGTGGCTGCAAAACTACTGATGTTGTATGCTTCACCTTGGCCTCTACTTTCTTCTATGCAAACACGCTGTTATATGCTGCTTCCGGCACTCTCCTTTCATTTAGTTACTCGTTCCCAGAAGTATTTCCACAAATTTAGTTTTTGGCTGTGTTTTTGTCTTGTCGCAATGATGCATGTTTACAATAATTGATGTAGGTGTTTGGGAGGTGCTGGAATAATGGGAATGTAACAGACCTTGACAAATAAATGTGTCATCGATATCTTCGTTGTCCTTTCGTGTTTCAGACGATAGGTGTGAAATATGTCCGACACTTCATTTCATCTAGTTGTTTGTCGGCTTTACATTCGGAGTGGATGCCCGGTGAAACGTTCAACCGACCGATATGTCATTCCACATGGGTGCAAGTACTGTGTGCCACATAGTCTCATGTGGGTACGACGACGAACAGTATGCAAACAAAGGCCAATGTATCACGTCGATAACCTCAGAACATCCTGTTCAATCCATGTTGTTGTATGGTAGTGATAATTTTATTTTTCTGTCTCTTAGAACCATAAGGTTAGTTACAGAGTTTAATCAATTAAGGTTATCACTGAATTGTTTGATGGAAAAGTGAAATGCTCTACCTCCTGATCTTTGAACTCTGATGTCACTTTAATGAAGCCTATTTTTTGATAGTTAATTAAGGTACATTTGTGTGATCACCAATTATCTGCCAATCTGCTTTCTTATTTCCATTATGTTCAAATGCCTATGCAATATGTATTTTATATGTACACTATCAATTTTTGATTGATTGTTTTACATATACAATCAACCACTGCATTACATTACATTGTATCACAACCAAATTAATTTATTGTTGTAATAGTTAGCATTAGCAGTATCTGAAGACAAAATTATGTTTTTTTCATCGGTCGATAAAGGAATGTGGAGTTTGATATTCCCTTCCGCATTATGAAATGATATGTATCTTCGTGACGAGCAGTTTCACAAATTACTGTTATTGACATTATGATTCCGTGATGGCAAGCTTGATGGGTTTTCCGACTGTCATAGCAGTAAATGAGTCGAAGTTGCAAGTTATTTGTTGGTGTGAAAACATTCACGTTGGATCTGTGTGACAAGTTAATGGGAATGCTTTTAGTGCATTTACTACGTTAAGGCAATGATATTGGAGAAAACACGTACCGAGAACTAAATCGCTTCTCGTCAGTTCGATCCAAGTTCAAAATCACATGCAAGTCTCATGTTTTTACTTTGTTTCCGCCCTTCTAAGTGCCTGCTACATACATCAAGGTGTTTGTAAATGGATTCAAGTTAGTTTTGTCCTTCTAACTGTGTACATGAACCACCTGCATTGCATCGTCTGACTGTGGATGTACTTTGAGTGGGTTAGACTTTACTATCAGTGCATTCTGTAATTATTATTTGTGTGTAGAGAAAGTTTGTAGATTTTTATTTTAGTGACGTAATTTCAGCTCATTGATGTTACGTTTAAAAAACACGTGACGAATGCAAGGTCTTTACATATATTCAGTACTGTCATTGAATTTCTCCGAATTTATTGGTATATTGGTTTTTGGTTATGTTTAATGGAGTGCTTCATTATTCCGAATCACTTCTACTTTCTACAGCGGATTTGATATTCAGTGAAACGGCTTTTCTTGTAGCTTGGATTGCACACTGCACGTCTTCTCTCTTGACACTCATTTCTCAATGTCATTCATCTGGTTAAGTTTTCCAAAATTGTTCCCAATAACCCTTCAAGTTGTGAAAACGGAGCCAATGCCAAAAGTAAAAGTTGGGGGAAAGGTGAAAATGTGAAAGTAATTCTAAAACTTGGAAGGATAGCACATATCTCACCGCAAACGAGTGTTAGCTTGAGTCGAGTAAAGCAATGGGGTTGTAAAACTTATAAAAATCGAATTGCTATTACATTACGTCGCATTACCTTCAGTCTTGAGCAGCAATACTCATTTTTCAGTTTTACTGGTTTCGAGAAACTCAAACGTGTGTTGTATAATGTAGCACAACATGCAGCATTTCTTTGGACTGGGAGCTTATCAGCTTATATCCAGCAAGTCAATGTAAATGGAGGGCACCTAAAAGTGGGGTCGGTGTGGATTTAACAGCTATTGTGATGATAGGGTTTATCGACTTTAAACTTGTCAGGCGATCTGTCGACATCATTGCTACCATTACAGTTATATGAGTATAGTGTTCGTTACCATTCATCCGTGGGTTTTGTTATTTTAGTTTCAACTTCGAGTTTGTTTAAGCTGGTGGGTTGTTTTCCCGTTTCTGCTTTTTACTTTCTCTTGAATCATTGTATAAGGGTACACAATATTTTTCATGCATAACATGCCTCTCTTATTTAGTCTATCATTTCAGTCTGAGTGGGCATTGGTCATGTATTAACTTGGACCAGTACTGTTTTACGAAACCAGTACTGTACGACGAAATTGTTGTTCAGATTTATAGGGCTTGGGCTCTCGACCTAGTTATTACGTCGCTTATCTGCACCCATTTTACGCTGGTCTACATTTACCAAGTTTTTGAGGTCGCTTAGCTTTGCCTCCGTTCTTCTCTGGTACTTAAGCCTAGTCGATCACTCCTTTAATGTTTAATGTGCAGGTTGGGAAACATGAATTGCGAATTGCTGCCCTAGGGAATTGTTAGCCAGGTTATGCTTTTCTGGAATTAATTTGTTGTAAAACTTTTTTCTACTTTATCGATGCATTAAAGCATCGATGTTCATATTTTTACAATTTTCATTGCAATTGTAATTTGAAAACCTATTATTTTGTATTTTAGAAAAAGGTCAGTTATAGCTGAATATTTAATTAAAGATAAGACAATATGATCAGGTTAAATTTGTTATTTATGTACTATACATACACGCTGCGCTAATCCACATTTCACGTTGAAGTACAGAATGAGAAAAGTAAATGCATTGGGAATCTAATCTTCTTTTAATGCAGTGCAATGCTATTACAGATATGAATGCGGCTGTCATATTTCGCCATTGTATATTCATTGCCGTTATTCTTTAATATAATTCTTCTCCGACCAATCTCACATGAACATTAGTCTTATCAATTTATTTTCTTTGTTCACGACATCCTAGTAAACGGTATCTCCCTCTGGACGAGGTGGTACTCAGGTGATAGAGTTTCCTCGGGAATGTTGGACAGAGATGCAGTTATGTTCATAAATGAGCTCTTTGGGGAAAGGTGAAAGCCATCCATCCTTTCGTAATCCATTGTGAAGTACAAGATAGAAGACTATCTCTCCTGTTTATGAGCTTTTAGGAATTGAAAAGAATGCAGGACTGAAGAGTCTTTGCATAGTTTATGAGGAGCACAAAAAGTTCGACACTCGGGAAAAGTAATACCACGGATTTTTTATTGAAAGAAAATAAGTAAATTCAACTCTGAGTGATGAAGGATAGTAAGAGAGTTGATGAGCAACATGGATGGATGGATGCTATATTTCTTTAAACCATTGTCACTTGTTCAGTGAATTGGCACGTCTTAAACAGATTCTCACCTGAGTCTCAAGGTGACTGTGAGTGAGAGCAGCCTCATTTTATAATTCTCTGAACGATTTATTTCAATACAATCGGGATATTTATGTACAAGTATGGGTTATGATGAGTTGGAGAATTTAATTTATTACATTATTGATTTGACCACAAAATTTGGACATGCTGACAACATTCTTTGTCGCTCATTTCTTGATTTCGTTTAACAAGAATCGTGTGTTTGTGATGATTGCAGTATGTATATTGTTTGACAGGAGCAAAGGGAAAAGTTTTCTCAGTTTAACATGGTTTCATTGATGTAGAGCCAGTAGTAACCAAACCATTACTAATTCCAAGAGCTTAGATTAAGTAGTCGAGGGTGCATGCCCATTCAATACCACTTTCCCCCGAACTGTGCCGCAGCACTGTGCCATACTTACTTGCATTAGCTTGTGACTGGAGAAAGTTCGTCGTCTCAGTTCCCCGTCAGATTCAGCACAATTCGGAACACCCAACTGAGACACAGCGCTTACTACATATCGTGTTTGTGTCACTTCTGAAAAATGAACTGCTCATAATTTAGTTACTCAATATTAACATAATTCTTCCCTTCTAATCAAAGTGAGACTTGGTCGTCGGTGTAACTCTTTGGCTTCTTTATATCTTCTGTTTTATCCATTATTTCTTTTGTCACAGGTCACAACAAGTTATGATTAATGTTTCAAAGAAATGCAATACCTAAATCCTTGATTTTCTTGAAAAGAACTAGTTTAAGTATTTCTTGTGGCATTAAATATTTCAAATGCAAATATCTGTCCCCGGTGATAGCTGTGGATTCGATGGCACCAGTGGGGGTAAAAGTTTTAGTGTCCCACACTGATGATAACATCCTTGGTCCTTGTGTGCAATTCGGATTTCTTTGTGAAGGTTACGGTTAGCGGACGAAGAGGTCACATTCACCACCGAGATTTACATTTACTGCATTATTAACGCTATACAGCCTAAAGAGATAACTTTGGCAATCGTAATCCTTCTGATGTGTATAAATGAATACTTAATGTTTTTGGTCTTCCTATGAACAAGTTGGCCAACCAGGTGTGTGAAATTTACTGCACCACTATTTACTGGACTAAAGACTCTCTGGAGGATTGGGGATGCGGGTTTTAGGCAGGAATCAATTTATCACGGGTGTACTTGTCTCATTATTAACTTCATCATTTTTGCACTCCTTCCTCCTTGTCTGTACTTTTGCATTCGATGCATGTGTGCACCACTTGACCACACTAAAGTGAGATCCGAAAAATATTTGAGTCCATCATCATCATATCCAAATATCGACCATTTTCGGGGAAGAACAAAAAGAAACAACAAAAAACATTCTCTTCTCTCCTTTCACATCAAACGGAAAACGTCCTCACTTGAAGCAGCATCATTCACTAATCAAACCCTGGTGGAGCAATTTGTGATGTGTGCTTAGTTGGATTAGCCCAATTCCATTTCTTCGCCGTTTGAAAATAGTGATCTTTCGTAACTTTGATTTGTTTGATTTGTTAAAAAGAGCGATTTATATCGAAATGGATTAATTTTACGCCGATTTCCTATTTGGGGAGAAAGAAACCCAAAATATTTCAAGAATCGTTGGTTCCAAAGGGTATAAATATTGGCTCTCAATCAGAGGAAGCGACTCTTAACTTCCGTCATTAGTTTTTGCTGAAGAAATGCAATTACTGCTTCCCAAAGCTAGAGCCTTATTCTGGTGTGAATAGTGAAGGAGATGAAAGTGTTGGTGTCGGAGACAAAGAATAGTAATAAGTGGGAACTGAAAAGTTTTGTGTTGGTGTTGATGAAATCAGTCTTAGCAAAGTAGGAATCTGTGAGAAGGAATGAAATCGAGTATGGCATGGTCTCTCCAATGGATCTTGCAAATTAGTCGACTTTCTCCAAAAAGGACAAACGCCGTGTCTGGTGTTTGGTTCTTAATCGATTGAATTAGCAAGTTAATCCACTCACCACTTTGCCACAACCAAACAACTCCTCCAAGATATTGAGTCCTCCTAGCCTGCCTTATTACATGGTTTACTGAAGGCTAATATCGGTGGGTTCCATCACATCCTGTTATTGAAGTCATCTTAAGGCCGCTTGTGGCTGAAAGGGGGATTGAGTTCTGTAGTGTTCCTCCAGTTCATCAAGATTTTCATCCGGGTGCACCTCCAATCTCTGAAAAAATTCCTTGGCTTCAGTCACTGTAGGAAATGGGGCTGGAATCGATTGAACGGAAGTTTCAAACTTGGGAATACTGTTAGTTAAGCAGCTCCCCATATCCTCATCGTAAACTAGAAATTCAATCAGCTTTGTTTCAGCCTAAATAATCCAGAGCATTCTTGTTGGTCACAAATTCCAAATCGGATCGTGGTCCCATTTTGGAGGATCGTGGTGAAAACCAAAACAGAACGGATTGTCTCTAAACATTGATGGCAATGAGACTGGAGTATCTTCAAAGTCTCATTTTACTGTCCCAAACCATGGACCAGTTTCTCTACATGTTGGCTCACATTAATACTCTTTTACCCTAAAAGGTCGCATCTGCCTTTAGGTGAACACATGTAACGTGATGGGCTAAGCAAGTGGTTTGCTAATTGTGCTACACTTTGCGCATTATGTTAAAGTCGTAAAATCAAAGGATGCAGCACTCGATCCACTATCCATCATCGTTCGTTCGTGATCAATCTTGAAGATAGTAAACGAAAGGGAAAGTAATCTCGCCGTACTCAAGCCTTTTCTTCTTTATTATGCATATCAAAACCAGGGAATATTAATCGACAGCCAAGCCCGGAAGTGTGATGGGGAGTGGTCGTAAAGTTTGCGTTTGGTTCTTGGCAAATGTTGAGGTTCAATTGTGTAGTACTTTGGCAGCATTGAGCATTCTGGGGGTCGTAGTTGTGTGCCCTGTGCTTATAGATCCAGCTATTGACACCTTGGTGAGTTCCTTCGAAGATGGAATGTGCCAAACGGTGTACAGCCGCCAACTTGTAGGTGAGTCTGTTTGTGGAATGACAAATTCGAAGAAATGCCTAACTAACTCTTTTTCTTGTAGGCCTCTCAAATTGTTCTTGGACTTCATGTCGTGAAGGATGCACGGCTGACATTTATTCATGTTGGCATATAATCGTCGTTTATCTCAAAGGAACATCCGAGGAGTTTGACACATACTACAAGCAAAGTGCTAATGGCATCGATGTACATTTGCACCATCAAGAAACAACCACTACATATCTTACACCGCCCTCCTCTACCCCCCACCACCAAGACGAACCTCAACAGGCCCCAGATCAGATGGAAAATGGGAGCAACACTAACCACAAAAGAAAATGGATCCTCCCTCCCTCACACAACTACGAACTTTATGAATACAATAATTCATTCATTAGGAACATTGACGCCAATTTACAAGTCATGATGGGTCAAATTCATGCAAACTTAGAAATAGAAAGTCTCGGTGGTAGCTTAATGAATGTGACTGAAACCAAACTTCTAATGGGTATTGGTGCTCTTCTTCCGAACCCACAGGGGTGAGTCTTTTAAATTTATAATGTCTAGTTCATAAAACACATGGCGTATGTATTTGTACAAAATCCCAACCATCGACTGGCAAATATATCGGTATGATTTAATCAACTTTCTCCAAAACATGACATACATACTACATTTATTGCATGAGTTTGTGGATTGAAAAATTCGGGGAAATGTCAGACTTATTTTTTTTTAGGTGCGTCTACCCCTCAGAAATCGAATGCTCCGAATTCCGCACAAGATATGGTCAAGTTGGTGGCGACGTCTTCCCCTGCTACCTCAGCAGGTCAAACAAAACAATGGTGGTGACTCGTGTGGATTATGCGGGTGCTATTCGTAATATTTTCTATTCGTTCCTCCCACTAATTGCCGCATCTGGAGTGTTTACCTACTTATTTTATCGCGTTGGTCTCATTGGGAAGAAGAGGAGACGGAGAAAGAAGGCCCGTGACGAAGAGAGTGGTGACGCCGAAAGTGATGGTGGCACTCCGCAAAAGGCTGACCCAAAGGCCGCCGCTCTGGCAAATGGTGCACTTCCTGTGGTCAAAAAGAAGCTTCGTAAAAAGTTTCTCCCAAAACGAGGGGACTCCAGTAAGAAGCGGAGAAAGGGGAAGCTTTTTAACAAAAACAAGTTACTCAACCTCAAGACGCAACTATCCGTCAAAAGTCCGAGTTCTTCAAGAAGGACACCCAGCATGTCCGTGGGTGCATCTGTATCAGATGAGGGTTTTGGTGTCCCCACCACCACCACGACCGCACTTGTTAATAATAACAGGACTTCTGTTCAGTTATTGTAGAAATTAAATTTATTATGAGCCATTAATTCAAGTCCCTTTGCTCGAGGAGAGTGAGGATGATCGAAAACTTTTGATATACACTGTTTACTAACTATACTCATTTTATGCCCAGTCATTATTTTACTATTACACAAACAACATAACCACTTAATTTGAATGTACACCGGTCATCCGTATCGATTACGACTTGCAGTACTAAAGTGATTACATTTCAGAAACATTCTATTTCTTTTTGTAAACCCATACAAATCGTGAGATTTTCTCAAAGGTGAAAGTGTCGGTATTCAGTGTTTTTTGGTTAAAGGTTGTTCAGTTCTTAAGAATTTCAAATATCTAAATCCAAAGAGGATCAACATGTTTGGTGAACAAAATTATTGGTGTCTGCCAGTAGTGATTGGTAAGTTCACCAGTTTGAAATTGTTGTTTTGGAACAAACTCGCAGTTTGCTGACTAGTATTAAGCAATATCTCGGTTTACTGTCCATTACGATAAC
>JAQIWQ010001168.1:0-11786 GCA_034695825.1 Folsomia inoculata
CAATGTTCAACGGTGACTGAGGTTAACCTTGCTAACCAAAATGCCCAAACTATAATGTAGATGCAGATATTAAACCAAATACAGTTTGTAACAACAAACAACAAAGCAAAAGCGTCTTTTTCATGTTTTTTTGACGTGAACTAATAATTTCTTTTCAAATACGGTATGCAGCAAAATAGAAAGGGTGTGTGTAGTAGTGTAGTCTAATTAATTGTCCCAATAAAATTAAAGACTTATATAACAATGCAGTGTACATCTTAAATAATAACATAATGTATCGATTGATATTCATGCTACTAATGCTTAATATCGAAAATTGTTGTATGCTCAATTCAATTTAAAATTACCATACTGTATTTCCTCCAACTGTTTTCTTATGACTACTTCTTCACCCTGTGCAGTGCACCTTCTGTAGCTTGCATATCCGGTATTAAGGGTCAATTTCACTGATTGGTTTTTCATGACATTCCAGAAAAGTAGAACAAATCCCTTCCTGTGACAGTTTACTGCAAAGCGCAGTGCCAGTTTTACTTACTTGGCCACAAATGTAGTCATTAATGTTTGCACATTATCAGGGATTCAGTAATACGTTTTACCAAAATATCTTGAAAAACATTTGCATAGTGTTAGTATGGCCTTACTATAGCTAATTCATGTATAAATCACTTGGTTTTGGTCACCATTTCACTAAATGCACAAGTTGACAAAAATGTATTTATTGCATGCAGTGAATGTGTTCTAAATCTAGATTCCAAAATCTGCTATGCTGGTACAGTTTTCATTATTCATTAGTCATCCTTCGTAAATGGTAGCAAATAGTATAGTACCTATGTGGTTGGAGTGCACTTTGTACAATTTACTTTGAAAGCTTTCAATTTTTGGAAAATCTACATTTGAAAAGAAAACGAATGTGCGAATGTGGATCAGCAATTGAATCAAATACACTTTTACATGAAATAATAGAAACCAACCCCAAAACGGCAATTGTGCCTCTGACAATAACTTTTGTGTTCTGAATTAGACAAACATTTCAATAAGCACGGCTAACTGCGGATTACTTTACTCAATTAAATTCATTCAATTTAGTTTCAGACAGAATAATTTACAACTATTCGAAAAGTAATTTAATGTAGTACTTTAGCATTTAGTCGTTGTACAGCAAGTCATTCCATTCACACTATATCGCTACTAATAATAATAATGAATACCATACCAAGCACGACATACTACAAATGGATACCTCAATTCCATATGAAATCACTCAAATTTCAATACGAATATGCTATTGTTTCATCAAATTTACTTAATTTTAGAAAATGTCAATTTTTGTGAGACTAAAAATGCTGCAATGGTGAATGAATGAATGAATTGAGAGACAAAAGAAGAAGGCACTGCACCTATTATTATACCTAAATTATCTGGGTCAACTTTTATCTCATTTTCTTCAGTTTGATGCACTTCATGACTCTGCAATTAACAACCTTATATTGGTTGTATTATAGTATAACGCCTTGTAGTAGTATGTCTACATTTGGGAAACTACCTATACTTCATAATAATCCTCACCTCAAGATTCCATTAAATTGATACTTGACTTTACCTAGAATTACTTTTGTAAATTTGTAAAACGTGGTGTGTGTCACTACAAATTGGACCTAACCTAATTGGGTTCACTTACACTTACAATGTATGTATACTCTGAGAATGAAATTACATCATAAGCATTGTACATTTCATTTGAATCTCATAATTGTCTTGGACTTTAAAGCTCACAATTATTGATCTTTAAAAAATTGACCATGAATGATATCAAATTTACATGTAATTTACTATGTAAATTAACTCAACTATCTCACGCTCCCCCTCTATCCCTGTTCTCTGCTGCTCTCTCTCTTATCTCACACCAACTTTAACAGTAGTAGGAGAGACACGTGATGAGTATTTGCAATATTTAGAGCGCTCTCCTCCACAATTCTATTTTGCTGTTTAAAAAACTGTGTAAAAAACTCCACTTCTCTCTATCTCTTACTTTTTCTGACCTGAGAAAGTTCATTCACAACATTCTCCGTCGTGTGCTGTGCGTACTTGCTTTAGTCCAGCACTCAATTAACAAACAATTTGTGACAATAACAAAACTTTTGTGAATAATATTAAATTTCTTGTGAAGACCATTAAGTGAAGGACAGGTAAGTTTTTTTTAATATTTTATCTCTAGTTTAATAATACTTTGTTGGGAAAAATTTAAAGGAAATCTCGAATATTTAGAAGAGAGAGGAAAAAGAAGAAAAATTACACAGTGAATTTGAAGACTGATTACATCAATTGAGGCTGTTAGTTGATTTGATAGTCATTAATTAATTTATCCATTTGGTATCCATTTTAGTTTTAGGTAGGTTTAGTTAATTGTGATAAATTTGAAGAAAGAAATGGTGGTGTAAAGTCTGGAAGGGAAGTGGTGTAAAACTGTAATTGTGAAATTGTCTCTGAGCAGGTCGATGGTCCAAATTTAGACAGCAGTCACACTTGTTTTAATTGCTGATGTTAAAATAGATTTCAATTTATGTTTACAAATTGAGAATCCATTGTCAATTGTTCATTTTATTCAACATGCAGTCAGAATTCAGTAGAAGTGATTAAATTAAACTTTCGCATAGCTTAATCAAATAATTTGAATGGATTCTAGAAGCACTAAGTGATGGGGAAAATATGAAATTGAAATTTGGGAATGATGATAGATGGATAATAATAAATTCATGTCCTAAAACTTTGGTGTGTTGTTTTCAGAGCAGTTTTGTAACAAAGTGAAGAAGACTGAGTAATTGGACCTTAGCTAAAAGTTACCTGTGTAATTATTTATTGCATTGAGTATGAAACATGGTTATTTATTGATTTATTGAAATTTGGTGTATATAGGTGAATTATCGATCTTGGCCAAGATCAAGACAGACTAAAAATGGACCTGGACGAGGAAATGGAAGAACAAGATCAAGAGGCTGCAGAGTTTCCAGAAGAAATTATTGCTGTGCCCTCATTTTCTGAAAGTCCTCCAACAGTTGAAACGAGTTTACCTTCCTTATCCTTCTACAACAAGATTAAGGCAGCCAAGCTGATTGACTTAAGCATTCATGATGTGCATGATTATTGGATGGAAAAGTTTGAGAGTGGAGAACTCAATGAAGAATCCACGTTGGAAATGCTGAGGGAATATTGGATCAAAGTTATTCCTCATGTGTACAAGCTGCAGGTTAATCAAGACTGTCTTGCACCATTTAAAGAGGCAGAAGAGTTGGTGGAAAAGTACTTGATTGAACCACTGGTTTGGTTTTTGACTGAAAGTGAAACTAGCGCAGGAGTTCTTAATGATGTAAGGATTAGAAATATTTTCAATGAAGTTGGGATCGAGCTAGAGCTATGTGTTAACAATTACAATTTTTGTTGCAGTATCTTGCTTTACGGGACAATCCACCTACGGTGTGTGGACGAGTATTTCAAGTAGGGGAAGCAACATATTCGTGTCGTCTGTGTGGTATGGATCCAACTTGCGTCCTATGTGCTGAATGTTTCAAAGACTCGGAACATAAGAATCATAAGTGAGTTTTAAATTCATGTAATGCCGTTGCGGTGTTGGCACGTGTGATTATTGAATGACTTGTCAACTCTAATATAATTCTTTAGGTATAAAATTGCTACGTCTGCTGGAGGGGGATACTGTGATTGTGGTGACCCAGAAGCATGGAAAAGTTTTGTACACTGTAAATCTCATATACCGAATCCTCGCGCATTCAAGACAGGCACAAAAGAAGAACATGAAATATTTGACAAAAGAGCCCGATTAATACTCCCTGCTTTGCTTCTATATTCGTTCGAACTCACTGCAAACGAATTGGATCACCATTTACCGTCGTCGTTGACACTCATTGAAGAAAAAGACTCAGAAGACAAGGCGGGATGTAATCTGTTTTGTACAGTTCTCTACAATGACGAGACTCATACGTTTGATCTTGTCATACAGACATTAACCCGAGCTCTTCAATGCACTAAAAAAGATGCGATAGAATTTGCAACCACTATCGATCGTGAAGGACGAAGCATTGTTAAAGTTGGTGGATTTACGGTACAGTTTGAATTCTAGTAAAGTAGTTGATTTGATTTCACTAGAGTACGAAACGCAAATAACTAACTGTATAAAATGTCCTGCACAGCCTTGCCACGATGCCCAGAAGATTATCGAGCGCAGTACAGCCGGAAGAGGTCCGAATACAAAGTCATTAAGATGTTCCGTTGTTAAGCGGGAAGTAGTACAGCATCAAGCTTTTGCCTTACGGCTACTCTCTTGGGTTGAAGTCTTGTGCACTCAAAGTCTGTCAGTACGAAGAATTGTCCAAAATATCTTCTACTGCAGAGGGGTAAGCCTACTTCAAAGTTTTTGCTGAATTGTGGCGTTCAAAGATTAACAGATATTGTTAATTTTAGGATGGTTTAGTTCTAAGTGCTGACAGCTCCAGGAATACTTGGTTGGTGGATGCTGTACTTCTTAACGACACTAAATTATGGAAAGCAGCTCGTAGTTGTTGGCATAGACTGGTCATTGCTGGTCTATTGAAGGAGTATGATTCAAAGAAGAGTTTTGCTGAGGTGATTATGGAATTATTTTATTTTAATAGAATTGCTCGGATTAATATTCAATTATTTTTGTAGGTGTTTACTAGGGTGTACGCTTCAATAATGGATGATTTTATTCGGGACGATCATGACCACTCGTATTCTGTCACTTCTTTATCCGTCCAAATTTTTACTGTACCGTCAATTGCTCATTTTTTGGTTGAAAATCAAGATGTTATTTACACAATACTTCGGGTACTTCTTGCTCAGTGTGACTCGAGGGTTAACGCCTGTAAGCATATATGCTCAAGTGTTTGCATCCTCTTATGTTAAATTTTTCTAAAAAGATTTTTTATCGTTAGCGGGTAAACTGGAGTTTGATAGAGGTGCCGTTGTAGCTACGACGTCCTTCAAGCGTACCAATTTTGCCATTCTTGATTTGAAATACATCCTTACGAACCCTCCTACTGTGTGGTCCCCATTGTTGGTCAAGAATTTCACGAATGGAATCGACTCGTTTCTGAAATTCTTGTCGTATATGCAAGTATGTTTAACTGTAAAGTGAGGAAAAGATATAGAATTTGAATGCATATATATTTTTTAATTTCTTGGAGGAAATGGATTCTGTAATTCGACAAATTGGACAACATATGGAGTATGAACCGGAATGGGAATCTGCTTTCAACCTTCATATAAAGCTACAACCAGTGGTGCAGTTATCATTGGAGTGGTGTGGATTAAATAAGCCAGTATTCGTACGTGCCTTCAGGTAAGATACTTTTTTGGATTTAGAATTTTTTTTACTATAGAGAAATTCAATGAGATTAATTTTAGGCACTGTCTTCACGATCTGGCAAAGGCTTATGAGATCTTGAAATCGAAATCCATTACTCTGGAACTTGCCAACCATTCAGCAACCTGCTACGTCTATGATGTCGCTACTCAGCCAGTTTCAGTACACTTGCCATTAACTCGATACTTCTCGGGATTGTACCTACACTTACAAAAATTCGATTTGGATTTTTTTTCTTCGGAGTTTAATTTGACTGAAAAACCGGTTCCAGAAATGATAATGGAACCGGCACTTCGAACTCAAGTACTGATTGCTCAGGTAATAATTACTTCAACATAGTCTCTAATTTGTATGGGAATTATTATAATTTTGGCATGTATTAACATTATGTAGGTAAACGCTTCAATGTGGAAACGAAACGGCTATGCTCTTCTCAATCAGCTTTACTTTTACCACAATGTGCGTTGTCGGGCTGACATGCTGGATAAAGATATTATTACGCTGCAAATTGCTGCTTCTGTTATTGAAAGCAATGAATTTCTTCTTCATGTTATCAACCGATTTGGGTTATACCAATGGATTCTTAACGGATTTGATGAGAAGGTAATCTGCTTCCCAGTAAATAATTCGGCACAAGTTCATTCATTCTTTTTTACAACTTCAGGCATTGAAGCCCGAAGGTCAAGAAGAAGATTTTAGCAAATATTTGGGTACATTAACGGAAGAATTTCTTGGTCTCTTAATTACTCTGGTTTCGGCACGATTTACACCTGGAGTTGGTCAAGTAAGTTAACTTTATGAAGGACCAAGTAAATGTATCTAGGAAGGAATACTCCGGAATATTTTATATTAATTACTAACTTCCACAGGTTGAGAGAGCCAACACAATCAAGAAGGAAGTCATTCAACAACTGTGCATTGAGCCAATGACTCACTCAATGCTTAACAAGTCACTTGTAGAAAACGTGAATTTGGAGACTGGCCTTGAACTTGTGATACATGAAGTTGCGAATCAAAGAGGTCCAACCCCTCAACGCTCATCAGTTGTATACGAACTCAAGCCAGGTTATTGTTTTCCTCTTTGATTCTTAACACATTTATTTATTTAGTAACCATTTATTAATTGGTGTCGACAGAGTACTATAGTGATTATGATGTGTATCACTATCATTACACTAGAGAAGAAATGTCTAAAGCGGAAGAAAGTCAGCGTGCACGCAAGAAGGCTGCCAAAGAACAAGAGATATTCCCACCTCCAAAGTTGCCTCCGTTCACTCCAATGTTTGACATGTTAGTGAACTTTTTACAATGCGACGTCTTTCTACATGTAATCGGTCTAGTCCTCAACAAGTGAGTAATTTTAATTTAGTAGGATGATGTTCACAATTTATAATTCTGCCTAATGTTCACTGCCTTTAATTATTGTTTAGGAGTCTTCAAAAGACGAGCCGTAACATGAATGAATCCTTAGTGAGAAAAGCATTACATCTACTTGGACATGGTCTCAATGAAGAAATAACTCGTAACAAGAAGGAAATGGGTCACTTTTTTCAATTCACTCACAACGCATCTCGTTGGAAAATTTTTGAAATGCTGGATAGCATGTTGCAAGATTCCGCGTTAAGTCATCATCACAACATGATTCTGAGGTTAAGAAAGCAGCACAGTATGATCAAACCTGGTATGTTGGAGTCTCAAGCACCAGTTGTTGCTCAGCCTGATGAGGAGGTGAGAAACGTGTTCCAAGAATTTAATATTTCTAAAACAGAACGATGGATTATGAATGACTTTTTTTGTTTAACAGGAAGAGAAAAAACGAAAAGCGGAATTAATTAAGGAAGCAAAAGAAAAAATGATGGCAAAAATGGCCGCAGCTCAACAAAAGTTTATGCTAGTTAACAAGGACTTATTTTCCGAAGGTATGTTCAGAAACGTTAATTCCTAGTTCCAATACTAAACTTTTTAATTGACCTGAACTAACTTTCCAGAAGTTGCAGCCGACGTTGAGGTTGAAAGTTTGGATGCTAACTGTGATGCTGCAATGAAATCGGTTGATACAATATGTGTGGGACCTCGCAAGCAAAATTCTAGTCATTTGCCAGAAGAAAAGTATGTATTTGTTTTATTCGGATTGTAATTGCTTGGTACTCATTCGTAACGCTCCTATCGTTTCCCAGGTTCATCTGCATCTTGTGTCAAGAGGAACAAAGCTTAGCTATCGAAAATAAGCGCTTTGTTTTGGCTTGTTTTATTCAAAGATCGACAATGATGGCACAATACAGGGAAAAGTTAATTGAGGAATGTGACATTGAATACCAGACCAACAGGACACGCGAAATTCCACAAGTAGAGATGCAGAATCCTCTTTATCTCAATCCGAACCTCAATTCGGCCTCTGTGATGACCACTTGCGGCCATATAATGCATGATCATTGCTGGTCCAGCCACATGGACACCGTCGTAAATAAGGAACGCCGACGCCCTTACCGGTAAAAGTTTACAAATATACCAAATATGCCTACAAATTATTGTGACAAATGTAACAATTTTTATTGAGTTAGCTTGCGGCATCCGCTAAGCTTTGACGTTGACAAATTGGAATGGTTGTGCCCAATGTGCGACAGTATTTGCAACTCCGCCCTTCCTATGGCTGTTCATCTATCGAAAATGTATCAGTTCCAAAATGAATCGACGGGAGAAATCAGTAAATACGAGTCGGATCCTTCAGGGTCGTTTGACGTCTGGATGCAGGGCATGCAGCTAGTTGTGCAGAATAAAACACTTTCAAAGAAAATGGCTGTCACGGATGAGTACGATAACTGGGCAAAGCGTCGATGGGGAAGTTCCGATGAAAATATTGCTTATAATTTGATATCAACAACGGACTCTAAAGTTATTGAGTTAATGGAACCGGATACAGCTAGTCATTTCATGCAACACTACCCAACGAGACTCTATCAAGAAGGAGATCCTCCTCATAAGTGGCTTTACTCGGGGTTTCACCCTAGTTTTACCACATTTATGACTCGGAATTATAACGTAAGCTTACACTATAGTACTTTTTATTTGAAGTCATCATTATGCTGAACAAATTATGATACCAATAGGCTGCACTTAACATGGAATTACCTAAAGAAGATGATTTTAGAATGCTGCTCTCAATGTGGAATTGCCTTGCATTCACAATTATTTCATCCGAAGCTTTCCACCGCGATCAGAATCTTCAGTTCTTTGGTGAACAAGTTCCTCTTCGAAGAACTATTGGAATTAAGTACTTAACTAGAGCGTGTGCGGTTACTTGTGATCGGCAAGGCTATTGGATAGAGGTACAAATTTGTTTACTTACTGTATCATCGTAGCAACTGTTCTTTAGTACTAACTGCTATTTTGTAATGACTCAGTACTCGAGGACTTTTGCAATCAGAATGCTGACTACACTGTTAAGCAACCGACAACAGGACCCTACATTATTCGAGTGCGATGCGTTTGGATTACTCGTTTCTCTGACGTTTTCAATGCCCAGCTTGTTTGTGTACCCTGATTCTGGGAGTAGTACGTCTGGGAGTCCAGAAGCACCCACATCCGATGATTTGAGCACCGGTGTGGGTTGTCAGCCTCCATGTGCAAATCGTATTGTAAGAACCTATACCGAAATAGGGTACAGATAAATTGAGGCACAACATAAGTTTTGTGATGCATTTGTATTTTATGTTTATCGATGTTTCAGGATCACCATATTTTCCGCCTCACATATATGTACCATGTTACTCAAATCTTGCTGTCGAATGATTTCTCCCACTGCCTAATACTGCCTGAAAAGGATGCGTATGGTTTCGATATTCTTCCTTCTCCAAGGAAGAAGTCCACAGAAGAGTCAATGGAGACGGATGCTGATACAAGCGGACCATCATCTCGTTTTGTTTCGCGAAAAGAATACATCTTCGGCAGGATTTGGCAGAAGGCAAAGAAGGATGATGTGCCATGGGACGAAATGTCGAAAGTTGACTGTGACGCTGTTTGGAATTCTGTGCAGCAAGCATCGTAAGTTTCTTGTTAAATTTTAGGAGTGGACGTATAACTTATTATTGACAATGTTTTCAGAATACCGTTTCTACGTTGTTGTGCCAAATTTTATGAAAGTCTGACTGGGATTTCTCCTCCATCCGAACTTGAGACTGTTCACTCTTCCTTCGATTCTTTGATAAAATACTTAGATTTACCAAAGGAATTTGAAGGATTGTTTGTATCATTAACCGACTGGCAATTACCTTACAAGTAGGTTTTTATCGCTTGACATTGTATGATTATTAACCCTCTACCAACTATTTCAGATGGGCTAGTCATCCTAACACTGCCAAGGTTTTGGAGACCGTTTTGCCAGCAAATGCTCGAAACTATCCAATAGATGTGGGGGGGTCAAACTATTATTTTCTTCCAAGGACCTTAGTAGTCAAATATCCTAGAATGTTACCAACATTGACTTCTCTCCCTGATGATTATACTGAATTGATCAATATGGTATCGAACTTTACCTGCAAGAATTCCAAAACTCTGGATTCTAGGACTCCTACAATGTGCCTCGTCTGTGGAACAATTCTTTGTTCTCAGGTGCGCAAAATGACGATTGAATTGTCCATTACTATGATATACAATTTTATGTAATATTTTAGAGTTATTGCTGTCAACGTGAAACCAAGCCTAATTTTGTGATTGGATCATGCATGTATCATGCCAACTTCTGTGGTGGTGGATCTGGAATCTATTTGCGTATTAGGGAATGCAAATTGTTTTTAACTCATGGTCAAAATCGAGGTAAGTTCATTCTCTTTAAAAAGTTTTTTTCGGTACTTGACTACGTATGTAACTGGCACCATTATAGGATGTTTCTTGCCTCCACCGTATCTGGACGAGTATGGAGAACCAGATCAAGGCCTTCGTCGTGGAAATCCTTTAAAATTATCCAAGGAAAAGTATGAAGCTTTACGAAAAGTCTGGGTTCAGCACTCAATCCCGGAAGAAATTGCTCGTACAACAGAACACAGTGTAACAGCTGCGGCCACCGAATGGCAGTATCTTTGACTACTTTAAAGCAATACGTTTCGTAAGTTAACCTTCACTTCACGCTAATCAACAATACGAATCTCCAAATATATTTACAAAATCAACTGTATCACGTAAATTAGCCTTAAACCGTTTTTAAAATAATCATTCTTTCATATATATCAAAATGTGGAAATTTTTATGCAAAGTATTCTACCACCATTTATAAAGGTCTATATAATATTAAAGTTTGGAATAATTGCATGATTCTTTTCGGTCGTTTCTATTAGTCTTAATTTTTAATTCTTAGTATTACTAGTAGTTTTAAAACGTCTCAGTTGTAGTCTCTTTACTCATCCACCTAGATTTATCTATCTCGTAGTCATTAATTTAGTCTTATAATTTTTCATATAATGAATCCACAGACTCCTTAATTCTGTTTTCTGTGTTTGCCTGCATTCAAGCATAATATTGAATGAATTGTTTTGTTCGTCAAACTTAACATTTTTTAGGGTTTAATATACTGTTTAGTTTTAGAAATTTTTTTTCATGGATAGAACAATAACTGATGTTGATGCTAATGAAATGGTGCATACTTATTACTTTTGCATGAATGTGCTTTAATGAACCAGAACTGAAGAGTTTGAAAAATTATTACGTAATGAGTTGATATTTAGATATAATTACGTATAAAACTATTTTAAGCTCCATGTAATAAGGTTTTTATCCGAGTAAAATCAGAATGCATACTGTGAAAAAATAGGCATTGTTGTAAAAGTATGTATGTATTGTATGTATTTGCATAATTTGAGGTTAGGGTGATATTTATTCTACATGTTCGAACGAAGCTCATTATGATTATTTGTAAAAATTTAAAAACACTGCAAATTACTACGCCTTCAATTTTGAAATACTAGATATTATGTTACTCGCAACCGTATCAAGAAGCTTGTACAATGAATAAACTGAACAATCGGTTTTAATCATCTTGTCTTTTTAACTTTTTGCATACTCTGCATTGGACATCAACATATTAATAAATTAATTAGTTGAACTTTTTAATAAGGATAGAACACTTGTCTGAACATTAATTTGTGTCGATGCGAATAGAATTTGAATCGGTTATCAAAATCTTAAAGAGCAACTGAAAAATTAAAGCATCCAGTTTTATCATTTATCATTTAAATAATTTATTCATTTATCATTTAAAGCATCATTTATTAAATTATTCTTATGGATGAAAATTGCATGTCTTACCTGAATTCATGCTGGCAACCGTCAATCCAGCTTCAATACTTTGCTTCCGGAGTAATTCTATAGTTTGTCTCAGTTCCATTAATTCACTGTCCTG
>JAQIWQ010001169.1:0-11784 GCA_034695825.1 Folsomia inoculata
ACGTATTTTACACACTGCACGACTATGCAAGCAAATTAACTCATTAATTCTAGTCAGCACGCCCATGCATTCTCGGAGAATGGAATTTCTGGATACCTTCTGTTTTAATTTTATGGAGAAAAATAGTATATAGATACTCGGGCATCATGTTTTAATTTTCAGTTTAAATGCCGTCTGTCCAGCAAATGCAGTTGGTTGGACAAAAGCAAAGGGGGACAGCTATAACCGGAAGGTTTGTTGTCCCCTATATACTTATATCTCCATGAATAAATTGTCTTGCAAGTTACTCTATTCCACAATGGACACAAGATATTTGACGACTCTCTAGTCAAAATGTAAACCATCAAGATACAATAACGATCCTCTCAAAGTTTTCGAAATTTGAATTTTGTTTGAACAACTTGGGAAAAACGGGTTGGTTTTGTTAGATTACTTTGTTTGGTTATATGTTTTCTGTTTCCCTTCTGCCCTACCCTGCATGCATGGCATTATGGCATAAAAGCCGAATGATAAACAAGTGATGTAAAACAAAAGAGTTTGGTTGCTTCTCTTTTGTTGAATGAGAATATTTATTGTTGCAAAAGTTTTCGAGTCCATATTTCATTTTTGACTTTGAGTCTTAGAGTTTGACTCGAAACACAACTTGGGTCTCATTGTGAAACAAGTTTGAAGAGAGCTCTTTTAGACTTTCTTTAACTTGGTCTATTGCGACTCTTCAAAATCTGTTTCTTTTCATGGGACAGAGAATATACGGGATGCTTTAATAATATTATTCTTGTCCTTTATTGTACTCGGCCCGTCTTGACAATTTTGAACAGTTAGTCAAGAATTTTAGTGGATTTCTTCCGACTTGTGTATACTCTCGCATACAAGTGGGACTGTAGTATAATATAGTACTGCCCCCTAAGAAACGCCTCCGTTCTGTTCTATTATTCGATGCCACAATATTGGATAGGATTTTATTATTATTTGAGCGAATCAGATGAAGAGGGAGACAAAGTTGGAAGTGTTATTAAAATGTATACAAGTTCTTGTTATAATAATAAGAAGCACGAGGCTAAAGTAGTTTGTTTATGAAGAAATTGTCTCTGCTGCCAAGGCATGGATGGAGGATGTTAAAGTTGGTTGCCAAGCCTGTTATAATAAACCACATTATGTGATTTATAAGCGAAAGTTAGTTTGAGGTCTAGTGACATATTGTTCTTAGTTACTTAAGTTGCTACTTGCTTAAGCTGAATGGCAAAATGTCAAAATTCAAGAGTGGTTGTTGGGATTGTGCAAAATATTGTCTCTTGTTTACTTGTCTTGTGTTCAAGTAGTTGCATTACGTAATAAATCCAGCGAGTACAAAAGACTCGTGGGGCTTGGAAAGCATGGAAGTGGAGTGTAAACTGCAGACTAAAGTACAATTATGGAACGTGTAAAGTTTGCAAAGTTTTGGTAGAGGAGCAAGTTCCTCTTGTTCTCTGAAGAATACTGAAATTCAAGGAGAATAGAATACAGACGTCAAGTGGGATGAGATGAGAGTGTATATAGTAGATATGCAGTACTGACTGAATCTGCTGGTTGGTAACGAATAGGCCCCACTTACATTACGCACACACCACTACTTAAGGATAAGTTGAAGTTTGTGGTTTGATTTAAAAACTTTGTTTCTTGTTTGCAGATTGGAAAGGACAATGACACAACATGATAGAAGCGGATGTATCGTAAGGACAAATTAATGTCTGGCGAAAATGTAAGATTATATCCATGTTTCTTTTGATATGTATGTCGTCTATGCATGGGTTGGGTGGGGAATTAACTCGCTAAACTCCTCGCAGGTACATAAATTGTGTCCAGTCATGAAAGTAGTAATATCAGAATTGATTATTTCCATAATATGGAATCTAAATAGGGTAGTTTCTGTATTTTTATTGCATGGTGTTGTATATGTATACGAATTGTAAATTTGTGATCAAAATAAGGCACAACTGGCTTCACTGATATCGACCTCGAAGAAAGAGATTTGGTCGTTTCGTTGTGTATGTGTATGTTTAAGTTGAGTAGTCAGGGTTTTTGGATGGATGGAGAAGAGTAACAGTGTTTTGCTTTGGAGAAACAATCAGAGAATTAATCTTGTTGATAATGCCAGCAATTCGTTCACTTGTCTCGTCCAGATCCGAATCTCCTTCCTCCCTGGCCTTGGTTTGTTTCATCATTGCAAAGCCTATCTGCCCCGGTTGTTTCTTCCTTTCGTCTTCTCCTTCAGTAGAAATAAAGACTTAATTTCCTTGTCGTTCGATAAAGATATTTATTCACGACTTGCAGCCATGGCTCACTAACCCTAAATCTTGTTACGAGACATTCAACTAAATGCACTTTTCTGTTACATTCATTAATTAAATGTATTCTCAGTTTTCAACTACGATTGCTTTCCTCAAAATGAAGTTAACAAAACAAGTCGCATTTTGCCTTGTTTGTAATTAAATTGGGGGGCGAAAGATGTATAAGAGTTGTGCATGAAATATGTAAGAAACAAATGACACATACATTTGCAAAGTTTAAGGCACAACAAAGAAATTGCTTTCACTTTAGAGAATGATATGATGATACCATAATTTCATACTTTCGTTGTGTTTTATGAAAAATACGCAATGGTTGAATAGTAGAGAAAACAAAAGAGTAGAATGTCTGACACAAATATGGATGGACACAGAGAGAAGAAAGAACAAAACATATATTGTGTAACGAAGCTTGAAAAATTGATTGGTGATTGGTCCATTAAAACAGTTGAGCAAGAACAGCTGCAATTATACAAAAGTTGAATAGAAATGTTTTGTTGGTGAGGGTGAAAATGTGGTCTATCCCATTCGTCGATTACAACTTTTCTGATATGGTTAGGAAGACTTCAATCAAAAAGTTGACTGAGGAACTTTGTACTGCAGCACTACCAGACCAGAACAAGTGTTGGTTTTAATAAGGAGAGAAAGGAAAGTTTCGTAAAAGTACAAAAAAAGTACAGAAGCAAGAAACCGTAGTAGTGGGTGAGTTGGTTGGGAGTGGCAATTAGACCTCGGAGAAAGTAATTCTTTGTTCACTCGAGTCAGTCTAGAAAGGCACAAAATCCACAATGTGAAATGAGAGCTTGTATATAGTTCTAGAAGTAAAGGATGCTACAGATACAGTATGTATATGTAGTTGGTTTCTCCTCTTGTTATATTATGTATTGTTCCCAGAAAGACAGGTGTTTCTGCTGATGATGTATGGATTGACTGATTCGCATTATTATTAGCGGTGGTATATATGTAGTGTCGTTCGTGGCTGCATTGAAAACGCTTTCACAGTCCACCCGAAAATGAATGCGAACGCTTTGCTCCAAATAAACGTTCACTCTTCCTTCAGCAAATAATAGAGTGGACAGGCGGAACTTGGATGTAGGTGTTATGTTTAATGGTTCATTACATTTGATCCTATTGCACGACATGGCGATTTGGAATTTGAATTAATTGAGTCATCACGTGTCCATATGGTATAGTTATGGTTGGTCACTTATTGGTTCCTTTCCTTTTGATTATACTTTTCTCCCTAATTCTACCCTTGGTTTGGACTTACAACAAAGTATACGTGAAGAAGGAGGGGGATTTCGTGCCAGTTCATGTCTATTGCAAGCAGGCAGGGTATTGGCCTGGTCAATATTAGTTGAGACCTATGCTTTCTGTTACTCACCTGTTTGACTTTGAGACTTTTTTTCCTTTCTCCTTCATTGGGTTTAGTTGCACTGTACGTTAAATAAATCCCGACAATAAAATAAGAGTACAGCAAGTTAAACGGATTTGTTCACTCTTGGCTTCCGCTACTATGGCCTATAGCTATGGTCATTTAAAGGAGAAAGTGGTAGAGTGGAGAAAACAAGTTGATTCTGATTGTTCCCAAATTCTAAATCCAATTGTCTCATTTCCTTGCACGTTGCACCCAACATAACAAAACCCTAAACTGCCAAAGTAAACTTGGTATTAAATCTAATGCTTTGGTTAAAAAAACTTTCCCTTGCGTAAAGTCCATGCATTGCATTTCCTCATTTTTCGGAAGAGTAGTAGAGAACAGAACTGGATTAGTGCTTACTTACTACTGGAGAAAGCAACCCTTGTACTGTTGTAGTATTGCATGCAGTTGTTTTATTTCAAGTTTTATTTAGAGACAGAGGAATTATTCAAATTATGCAGCACAACAGGGGAATGTATATTTAGCGAAAGTATTTTCTTTCTTGGCGTGGTGGTATTTATTTTGGAGAGGATGATGGTTGGATACGATACATTGTATTGTAAAGTAGGAAAGAAAAAGAAACTTGGAATGACGGTAGTATGTATGGTGGATGGTGGAGTGAAATAAAGTTGTCTTGTCTAGAGAGCTGTCTCAATTGTTTTGTCTTTCTTCCTCTCTTTTCTACGCCATAAGTAAGCATTCCATTCTCTTAATAGATATTCCGGCCTTTGCAATACTACAGTTTGTTGGTATAGGTTTGGTCTAATACGGAAGGAGAGAAAAGCTACCGTTTTTCCATCCAAGAAAGACTGACGATGAGTTCTAACTCTAATTCTCATCTCATTCCTGTTGGTTGTTTGTTGTCGGTCCACCATACAGTACAGTGAATCCTTATTGTGAGTGCACTACTTGTTCGGCATTTGCTGTTTTAGCTCATTTCCCGTTATTGACCCCACTTTTTCATTTTCGCCCTCTTACTCTCGCCTTATGTGGCAAAAGTAATTAAATCTTGAATGCCTTGGAAATTTCACTCTTGAGAGCAGCTACTAATACCCTGATTTTCGTCGGGCGGAAGTGAGTGAAAGTATAGCGAAAATGCTCTGGAATTCCTACAACGGAATTTCCTTCATTTTATCACATCACATCAGTCAGTTTGGGGATTTGGATGCTCTACTTTTCTCATGATTGAGAAAAATTAATTCTTTCTACATCGGAAGCTTAGATAGATGGGCTTGTCTCTTGGAATAAGCGTAAGAATAAAATGGGCAAAACAAGAAAGAATTGTGTATGAATTGTTATCATTTTTGCAACTCTCCACAAGAAACATGTTTTGTAGTTTTATTAAATACTAGTAAACCAGGCCAGCTTTGCTGGCAACAAATCGTGCGCAAAAGTACCGCTTTTAAGGTCACTGGGACCAAAGGGGACAAACAAAGGGGCCTGTTGTACCCATATATTAAAAACTCCAGCATTTCTGGCATTCATCAGCCTATATGAATTACACAAAATTCTTCAAACTGCTAAAAGGAATGAAATATTTCTGTAATTACAACTTGAAAGTAATAAATGTCGTTTGTTACGGTCTAACAAATACAAAAAAGCATATTTAAAGCTTTGAATTTATTACAAATTTTGCTCCAGACAGACACTGCGGTTTTTAAACCACATCATTTAGTTTATAATCTATCGAGGCATTTACTTAGATGGATGAAAACAAAGGAAGGGGAAAGCATTCTTACACTCAATGAATTAATTTCACGGCAATTCCCACTTGGATAGACGCATACGTACGTAAATAAATACAATTGCTTTCAAGATTTCTTGAATTAAAAGATTGATGAGATGAATTACAACAGCAATTAAGCTGGTGATTTAAACAAAAGCCTAAAAACTAGGGCTCAGGGTGTGAGATTTCCTAGGAAAATTAAGTAAAGTAATTTGCATCAGCAAAGAGGGGTGTAATCCCGCATTAAATAAATATTAATTGCGTCAATCAATAGGAAATTATCAGATCTACACTTACTTGGGTTGGTTAACTGCCATTTATACATAGTTGTGGTGGCATAGAGATGGATGAGTAAAAGTTTATTGCATTTGAATTTGCCCGTGGGGTACTTTGTTTTAGTATCCTTTGGAGAAAGCCCATAAAAACAATGAAGATACTTTAACTCGTTTTGCAAATGGGTTGAAATGGGAAAAGTTTAGTTCACAACGTTATGCTTCATTCTATTCCACCTGCTACTACTTTTGCATAAACGGTTTTCTTTGCAAAAATGGAGCTATTTTGTGGATTTTTGTACAAATGAAGGAGACAAAGTGAGAAATTTAGGATTTTGAGGAGAGAAACGGAAATACGTATGTACAGTACAACTATGCTACTGGAGAGATTCACCCTGTGAATCCCCTTCCATCCAGTATAATTCCATTAATTATTCCCTTAATGAAGACCAAAGTATTAGCATGAGACTGTAGGAAGTTTCTTTGGGAGTGGGGACAGGCAGTATGATAGAATAAGAGAAAGTTTATGTAATTATACATTGGACCACCAACCAAACCAAACCAAACCAACATGCACATTCAGCACAACTTTAACAAGATGAAGAAGAAGGGGAAGAAACATTCCCAACTTCTGGGTATAAACCACCACAATTGCATTAGGACCAACATTCAGTAGTAGTAGTAGTAGCACTTTATTTATATTGCATTGTCTTGTGTTCAACGTTTCTCATTATGTAAGGTGAAATTGTTTCCGCTGTGTATTTATAACTCAATAATAATATGCTACTGTACATACTACTACTGCTAGTACTCGTATCGTATGTGAGTTTGGTAAACCATTTATTTTATTTGCTTCTCATTCAATGAGTTGTTCCCTTGATTCTAGTAATTCTACTATTCTTCCCTCTATTTGTTTAGGACATGGAATGTTGAATGCATCCCATTTTAAAATTCCATTCACTATTCATTCACTTCTCATTGCATTTGGATAATGTTTGGAGGAAAACAACTTAAAACATGTTTGACTTTTGTTGTCGTTTTCCAATACTATTCACAATAAGCTAATGAAATACTTTAATGTTTGTAAGTGTTTCATCAATCACGGAGGATGAATTGTTTGGCAAGTTCGGAAACCTATGTATGTATATACGAGAATAGGGTTGAGATTCACATGAGAGCATGGAGTTTACTTACAGTGATCACAATATGTTACACACACAGTCGGCGAATGCATAGACATTCTGTCATTGTAGATTCTACGGAAAGATTAAACTCATTAAAACTTTCTTTTGGGTGGTGTCGTCGTCGTGGCGGTGGTGTTAGTTGTTTCGAAGTGATCTCGAAAACCACACTCTATGTCATGACCCTGACACAACCCACAATTCCAAAGGGGATACACATTTTTGATGACAGCCAGGGATGAACGTCGCTAGTAGACAGTCATTTAAAGCATGGAGAAGATTATATATTCCCATCTTTGTATATTTATGAATGAATGTCACTTGGTGTCCTCACTAAATCACATATATTATTTCAAGTTGTATGTTTCAAATCCAAAAGGACGCAAAGAACATTGAATCATTAGATCTTGCAGAACAAAACACAATTGTCGTTTTTCATAATGGGAGACAAATGCAAACTACATGTTAGACTCTCATAATCTACTTAATCCATCCATTTCCCACAACCAACGATGGAGAATCCTTCCTTTGGTATTTTGGCATGAATGCGATGGGATGATTTTTCGTCTGCCCTGTGTATAAGACTCCTCTGGGTCTTGTTCATATAGCATAGCCTTTATCACAACTCACTATTAGTGACGGCATTTAATATGCATCATGTTCATAACAATGTCACATTACAAATGTATAAGTGCAAATGGTTCCAACAACTTGTAAGTATGTTCATTATTGCTTCTTTAACCCTCCCCCTTTATTTTATTTGGCTCTGGCGGATTATCTCCATTTCCATGAATTATTTTACTGCACAAACATAGTTGTTCTGTTACATAAATTCATTGTTTTGCACGAGATATCAAGAACAAAACCAAGTATTTGTAATGTGCAATTGTACTTGTGTTTTCTGTGCAATACCATTAGAAGTAGTGCAATATGATTCTGTATATGTACTTGGTTGAATAGGAGAGATTTCAACAGTTCAATGATCTCATCCTTGCTATAATTCAGGGCTAACAGTGCTAATTAAGTGCATTAAAAGGCAAGAGATATGCACTCGCACGTACACTCGAAATGAGTTTCTGCTAGTTTGTTCATATACGCACAATTGCTGCACGATTATCCAGTTGAATGAGATAGATCTAGTCGGACACAATAACCATTGAAATAACCACCAAATAAATGTTTATCACGTTTCGTTGTAAGCTGGTGGTGTGTTCATGACCTCCATGAGATTCCTTAAAATATCATCCGATGATTATAATTTTGTGTACGAAATAACAACTGGTATGTATCCCTTTTAGTTTGGGGTTTAAACAGAATGTACACCACGTACAGTTCTGAATAACGGATGAATAAGATAATGCCAACGAGGCAGAGGGTTTGCTAGATGGAAATGTAATAATTTAGCTATGTAAGTTGTTAACTCGATCTAAATTACCAAATTTCCAATTTGGAACGTACAATGTGAAATGCTCCGAACCAGTAGAGCACAAATAATGATTGTAACAAACTCTAGAACCTGATTGTTGGGATCCCCAAAAAATTAATACTTGTAGTATTTTTGTAAAACTCGGAAATGTAAGTGAGGTAAAAATTGAAATAAGTTGAAATTATTAATGACTTAGTAAGTGACAGTAGTCCGTCAGTCATAACCCATAGACTCGGCAGGAGGGGTCATCACAGGGAGGGTGCAGCGAGCTGGAGGGAATAATGTAGAAGGAAATTGGAATAAAATTTCAAGTATTCACAAAGAAAACGTTGGTAATGATTCACCACGTAGGTGTTCCGGGGTGGAATACCAGCATCAGTGAGTGAATCCTGGGGATTATAATCGTGGGGGTCAAGCAGGGCATCAAGAACAACAAGGGTTGGCAGTTCAAGTCGCTCAAATTCAGAGAAGGTAAAAGTCAAAGGGCCAGAACAAGAACCAGATGCTCTTGCACATCCCTTAACATTCACATCCTCTATCTGCCTGGCCTGGCCTGGCCTGCGGAGGCCGGAATCAACTTCACATTCTTCCATTCAAGTGAACGCTCATTTAATTCATAGTATGGCATTATACACACACTGAGTAAATACGTCGGGGTGTATGTGGATGGATAGCTCAACTGACCATCACTTGGGCGGAATGACATGGGGAGATGTTCACAATCATTAATTTGAATTAAAGGCAATCCTTTAGATTTCATTGATTTCTTGGCACATTACATGCTCACCAGCGCATCATGTACCATCCCGTTGTCCTGTCAGTAGAACGGTGGTCGTGGTAGTGGAAGCCAATCAAGCAATGAAACATATTTTATGTTGTAAATTGTTGGTGAAATCCATCCACTGTCTGCTGCCCACAGGTTTCAAATCCAGTTCAATGTTTCTACTCTGCTCGTCGTTGGTGGCAGTCTTAGTCATTAGGTTCGTGTTCCATCACATTAAATCAACTATATTCACTATTCGTTTTGCTTATTCCTTCAAAGGGAGTAGAAACATGGTTGCTGAGGGAGAGAGATCGAGTGACCAGTTCATGAAGGATGCCTACGTATATTTCAATATGGACTTGCTCAGATTTCAGGACCCTTTAGTATGATGACTTGGACTTTTTGCCTTCTCATTCTAAGCAGTCTGCAAAGAAAGCAGTAGAAGTGGCTTCTGCTGGTTGGTTGACTGTATTCCAAATCTATTATCATATGAATTGGGCTCTTACACAGCGATATGACTCACATTTCAAATCATGTCCGTGGAAGGGAAGACTGCTGGATCCTCTATCCTATAAAGGATTCTCTATCGAAGAGGGGTTTCCGTCTTATTTCAAGATTTAAAGTGCATACACTGTTGTTCCACACTCGTACTTTTATGCATTTGAAAGTAATGCATGTCTTGGTGGTGATGGTGGATCTAGTATGAATGCTGGTTGTGAAGACTTGGCATTATTGTAAGAAAAACGAAACGAACAGCTTAAGGGCTCTTTACAACAAGGCGAGGCCGAGCGAGAAGTAATGGTAAAAAACTATGAATACATGCAACGCTCTCATTGCTCAAGGCTTCTTCCTCGCCATTAACCATCTCAAGTCTTAAAAGTTCTAAAACATGTCTTGAGCCATAAATGATGTTCTGGTTCGGTGTTGATGATGGCAATGGAATGGGGTTGGCTGTTGATGCATTGAAGACCCCGACTGCATTTTACAACGGATATGCTCGCAAATGTTACAGATTTTGGTAAATGAATTTCGAATACTAAAATTAATTTGACACTTACGGATTTATATTTTTCTCATTGAACCATCAACATAGCATTTCAAAAAAGCCAAAACTCATAAAGCAAACAGCTTACTGTACTTTTCTCACTGCACTGCCATAATAAAAATATTAATTACTTAATAACAACGACTGAGATAATGAAATGCAGAATGAGTCCACTCCCCGCATAGGGATTTATATATCAGATCACGGTTGTAATGTAAAAAGTAACAAAATCGGATATAAGGCAAAGCTCCAAGTCAAGTCTGTACAAGAGAGGAATATCATCACTCCTTGTCAGTACCATCTTGTCACTCATGTCATTTCAACTAATTCAATTTGTTTCAAAATCCCACTATGACAATCCCCTCTCAACATTTTGGAATCAAGGATTTCCGAATTGACTCACATCACATCAGCATTTTGGGGTCGAGCAATTTATTAAAACGATCTCTAACTCCTTTTCAGTCATCATGAAGATGATGATTTGCATTGCAACGGCTTATGACAATCAACATCAACCAATGACGACGGCAACACAAGAAAAATTAGTGGGCATTGCGTTTCATTACTCAAATGCCGCAACGTGCGTCCACCATCAGATTTGTTCACCTCAACTCAGTTTCACTGTCATGTCATTGTTCTTGTCATTTATGAATTTCGTGAGAATAAATCAGTCACCGTCATTCCATATGATGGGATGCTGAGAGTCGTGGCCGAGAACATGTTCAAGACGTTGCCGACAAGCTTGTTTCTGTCTTTTAATTCCTTGTTGGATTGCAATTTTTGCAACATGAAGCTAAAACAATTTCCTTGTACTTTATGTTTTGCATAGAATCAGGTTAATGAAATAGCTCAATAAGGATCTTGATGACAAAAACAATATGAATACGCAAACACAAAAGGATATGAAAAGTCCATGGTAACAAAAGAAACAAATTTCGCCGGCTTAAGAGACGTTGACAATTTACATTGTACAACAATGAAATACAAGCAACAATGTGAAATAGGCAACACTAAAACGTCTAGAAGGAGTTGAGTGAAATTCGATCCTACTCAAAATCTTTTGCACCAAATTCGCCGACTGAAGATTACACGGACTCGGTGTTCAGTATTCACAACTTCACAAAACAAAGTCGTGGGTTTCACGTATTAAAATTCCGTCCAAGAAAATTGTCCTTGTCTTCCTTTTCTTAGCCGTTACATCCTCATCCTGAGTTGAAAAGCAAAGCTAAAGAGTTCCATAAATGGGAGTGCATGCATACATCACTTAATGAAATCCTTAAAGCCTATGGAACAATTAAACCGTTTATATACCTTTATTGTTGCATTGTTATCATCAACCACCTGCATTTGACTTTAATGCTCAGGTTGGCACTTAATTTTCACAGTTCAATTTTCATTAAGTCATTCAGAAAACTAAAATGATACGTTTTGCATTAGCAGACATGGTCAATCCTATATAACTATCGCATTGTCTTCCATTGTTTTACTAATTACAAACAACTTTAAAATATGACAATAAAGAAATTGTGATTGGATTGAAAATGCTATTAGAATTTTGGGCATGCTAAATTGTGATAAATTTAAAGTTTTAAACATTTTAATCTTTTAATCTTTCTTATCGTATCAA
>JAQIWQ010001170.1:0-11783 GCA_034695825.1 Folsomia inoculata
ACGGAACTTTCTTGGCTTCTGCAGCTAGCAAAACTCGATGACCATAAGGACAGAATGCCTGGAATAAAATGGAATACGCTTGAAATATCGATATAATATAATAATACATTTTACTTTATAATTTCGTGATAATTATAATAATTAATACATAAATTACCATGTTATAAACTCGATTAGTCCCATTATCTACAGGAGGGCATTTAGAACCTATATGTAAAGGTTAGAAAGTTGAAGGATTGTTAATATGACCCTTTAACCGAAGCCAAACTGATAAAGTTTAAAGTGTTAAATTTTAATGCAATACCCTTGCCGTAGTGCTTGGAAAAGATTTCGGCTCGTTTCAACATGTTTAATTATTTTTCACGAAATTGTGCCCGTTTCTGTATACTTTAGTTTCAAACGGCTTAAAATGAAATGTCTTGAAAACTTGGAAGTTTTATTCGGTAACTGAATCCTTCTGGGACACGAACAATAACCACACTGTCCGGATATGCTATCGACCAGTGTGGTTATATTCAAGAGAACAAGGCAAAACCCCACGTCACACATTGCAGGATAAAACACTACATAGGAATGAGTAACTTACTCAAAAGGAACATGTGTTTACCACGAAATGCAGTGTCAAAACAAAACCTGTTTGGAGTTGAATTACATTATCGTATACTACCAAGTAGGCATTACCTAACATTAATGCATGTACGCCCAACCATGTAACCATGACAATATGTATAAGCATTAGTGAGCCGAGCCAATACTGGTCAACACGCAAATACTACAAAGCATAAATGGCATTACTGCAAGTCAAAGTCTGCATGTGTAATACATATACTCAAATACAAATACATGCTCTTCTATCTCGTTTCTGGTTTAGTTGATATTGTTCATGTGCCGTACGCTACACATACAGCTTTAAGCAATGTCACGAATATCATTCCATTTTGGTTTGTTGCAGGACAAAATTCAAGTAATCCATGGGTATTTATATACATATTAAGAGTGCGTTTTGTCAGATGATTTTCAAATTTAAAATTTTATTGACAATTGCAACAATATTGAGACAATATGGAAAATTTCTTGACAAATTTAATAAAAGCTTAACTTTTACCTTGTATTAATATATAATAAGTATGTGATGCAAGGAATATAGCTGGAAATTTGTTGCCTTTTAAAACATTTTCTTATTTCATGATATGGATGAAATGAAATGCTTAATTATATCTCGCCATAATTTCCATAACTTTTTTATAAGCAAAAGGGTTGGTGCGTCGATGCCCTGAGTAAAGTCAACATGAGCCCATTTGTCGTATGAAACTCTATAATTGCTTACAACATTTGTCAAAGTTCTAGCCAAGGGATTAGTGTCCTGCGAATAAAGATAACCAGAATCAGGTTGTAACACAGAAGTCTACAAGGTCCAAAAAAATGTTACCCTTGTATCTGCAAGGAGATCATTGTCACCACGCAACAGTGAAAACGGTGCTTTGACTTTGTTCAGTGGATAATCTGGTGGCGTAATTTGACGGTACATTTCCACATTTTTTACAATGCTGAAAAAATTTGAAACCCAATGTTTACCATTATTGATTACTGGGGTGGCATAGAAACTGCGAAACACGATGCAATTAAATCTCACCCAAAATTCAATTGCCGAAATGTTGGATTATAAATTGACTAAAGAATATGTATAAATGTCCTTGTATGTAGAAGTGGCTGTTTGACACCAAGGGCTCATCTCATTCAGTCGACGGTTACAGGTGCAACCAATTTTGTTAGTGTTTTCATGAAAGAGAAGAAAAGTCCAGTATGGGAAAAACGGACTGACGGCGGAAAGCTCCAGGGGAAAGTACAGATGCCATTCATGTCAAGATAAGCAAACTTTAAACCTGGATCAATTTGTCCAGCCCTAAAATATTCTCATCAGAATCAAATGTTTCTTGCATAGATAGTTGTGTTACGGGCGGCTGTGACCTCTGACCTTTCCTCCTCGTGACGGCTCAGGCGCTTTCACTTCACAACTTCCCGTAATAATTCTTGAAAACTGGCTTGGTGGGTGCTGGGGTTGTAAGGCCCAGTTTTAGATGCTCTTATATGCAAATCACCCTAACTTTTAGGTACTTCCTTGAATTAATGAGATCTCCCTACGCAAGTTGTCCGTCCTATGAAAATAACCAACACTACTTCTTAATAGAAATTGGTATAAACTAGGGAATTTATTAACTTTTCGTAGACTCAATCAAAAGAAGGGTACAATACTACTGAAAAACTAGAGCTCTTTCTTTTTCGTGCTCACTCAATGAAAGCTAACTCTACACTAATCTTACTTAGACACACTCTCTCTCCTGCTCACATACAACGAATTATAAACGACTGACGACATAAAGCTTCTCGAAAGTTCTTCCCTTCTCTGGAACGAACGATCCACTCACTACTCGGAAACTGTCGGATCTTTGTATATACATACATGACAATGCATCCCACAATGAACAAAGGAATACACAATGGATAGCATCTCACAATCATACACTTTTTAACCTATTACTTAATGCCGTTCTAAGTTGCTCTGAATGAAGTCAACCGAATGACCTTCCTCCTCGTTTAAACACGCTAAAGAATTGAGCAACATTTTCCTAGCTACAAAGGAGAAACACTTGTGCAAATTCATACGAACTTCTTGTACTTGTGTAAACAGACAGTATTTTGCTTATTCGGCAATTTCACCAATAACCTAACACAGTCAAGCTTCATAAAACCCAAATAATGCAGAATATTTAAAAGGTATTTAATTTCAAATAAATAAAAGATAGGTATGTAATTTATAAACGATACCAAATCCCAGTTTCCAAATTCATAATAATTCAACTGCTCATAAACTACACGCAGACTCCTGATCATAATGTCCTGTCCTTACTGAAATATGTCGTTCTGGGCACCTGAAAACGTACATTTTTCCCAATTATAGCATAATTTCTACCATAGAAAATCTCTACAAATGTCTAAACTAACCAGGTGAGAAACCCCATGTAGAGCTGTATGACACAAAGTCATTATTTGGAGGTAGATCGACATTGTTTCCTTCAGCCTCTGTATTGCATTTTTAACAGATTAATACCATTAACTGGGTACTGCATTATTAGTGCTAAACTTACGCCGGGTAGCAATCATCTGCTTTGCGCCACGGACACAGTCGTTAAAGTTGGGACAGTATCTGGGAGGCTGGGGGGTGGCAAGTCGTCTGTTGGAGTTTGAATTAATGACCTTGCATTTGAATCCTTGCATGTACCTGTAGAAACAACCGCCATTTGGTTAACATTACACCACCACTAATTCTGGCATTAAATTATCTCTCAGCTATTCCCTTACATATTAGGCTCTCCGCATCCCTTTGGAACCCAAAGCCAGGCGCAAGTGCACCCATCTGCGGGGCAAGGTGGAAGGTCACGCGGGACTTCATAGGTGGCGATACGTTTCCATGGGGTACTGGACAAAATTTGTAATGAACATCACGCATAGCAATGCTTCAACTTGCTTTACTTACTTTGGGAGAACAGAGAAGACAACTAAATTTTCCATTGTCACAGCGTTCAAGTCAGACTGGTAGCTAATGGCAAAGGCGGTTCCAGCAGCCATGCTTTGGTTATTTGTGTGCATGGCTCCGTCTTCCGGGATGCAACCGGGAGGATTACCCGTCCCTTTCCAATCTTCCGGATGTTCCCCACCATCAGGCCACTGGGAGGTATACCGCCCATCGTACGACAGTGTGGTTTGAGCCCGGTTGTGTGCCAGCTCAACTGTAAAACTGCCTCCAGCGGGCAATTCAAGGAAAACGCCAGGGGCAGGTGGAGCCCTGTCACAGCCTCGGTCAGCTTGAAACCACCATTGTGATTTCCTTAAATTATAGAGTGGATTTACGGCATGGTTTGTGTTTTGATCATCTTGACCAGGATTGGGTCCACCTTGGCAATACATGCCCCTGGCAAAAGCGGCAGTGTGGGCATTAGCAACATTGCTACATGCCAGCACAGCCAGTAACACTCCAATATACATGACAATAGTGAGCGTTTGTTACTTAATGAAAAAAGGAAAATGTTGGCAGGAGATGGAAATGGAAAGCAGCAAGGGCAGCGACTGGGTAAATTGGATTCTGAATGTCTAGTTTAAATACTAAAAAAGAATTTGGCAGCATCACATGGTCCATATTGTGGAATTGACATACACGTTGAATTATACAAACAATTGAATTCATCCTACACGGTAATGCGTATTTATAAATATTGTGATTGATGATTAAAGTTGGGTTCTCCTTGACACTTTTATCTGCGTCACCACACCTCACCCTGGGTCTTGTGACTAGTGGGATGAGTACATCACGCATCCATCTCATGCAAAAAACCTACACATAGTTTGCAAGCTGGCATTTCACAAGCTGACTTTTTAGTTTATCAGGTGACATGATTGACGATTCGATTATTAACCAACATGGATCATGTGAGAAAAGTGGTGATGATTTAATTGATGATTTGATAAATTGACACTTGATAAATGTAATTACTCTCGTCTTCAAGTGTTCAATTAATATAATTCAGAGCAAAGGGTTTGGGTAGTGTTTACTTTGGTGTTGATTGATGACATGACACGACACACTCGATTTGATCGCATGATTTTTAATTGAACAAGTCGTGTTATTCAGCCAAACTTTAGTATTTAAACTCTTGATTCAGAATCAAATTTATCCAGTCGCTGCTGTTGTAGTAACAAACAGTCATTGTCATGTATATTGCGGTTTTGTTGTTGGCTGTGTTGGCAAGTAGCAATGTTGCTAATGCCCACACTGCTGCCTGGGCAAGGGGCATGTACTGCTTCGGTGGACCCAATCCCGGTCAAGATAATCCAAATACAAACGATGCTGTAAACCCACTCTATAATTTACCGAGAAATCGATGGTGGTTTCAAGCTGACCGAGGCTGTGACAGGGTTCCACCTCCAGCAGGCGTTTTCCTTGAGCTACCCGCTGGAGGTAGCTTTACCGTTGAGCTGGCACACAATCGTGGTCAAACCACATTTTCCCACAATGGCGATGGGACCTCCGCCTGGCCTGATGGCAGACAACATCCGGAAGACTGGAAGGGACCGGGAAATCCTCCCGATTGTATCCAGGACGACGGAGCCATGCACACAAACAACCAAAGCATGGCTGCTGGAACCGCCTTTGCCATTAGCTACCAGTCTGACTTGAACGCTGTGACGATGGAAAATTTAGTCGTTTTCTCTGTTCTCCCAAAGTAAGTGAAATAAATTGAAGCATTTCTAAGCATGATATTCATTACAAATTTTGTCCAGTACCCCATGGAAACGTATCGCCACCTATGAAGTCCCGCGTGACCTTCCACCTTGCCCCGCAGATGGGTGCACTTGCGCCTGGCTTTGGGTTCCAAAGGGATGCGGAGAGCCTAATATGTAAGGGAATAGCTGAGAGATAATTTAATGCCAGAATTAGTGGTGGTGTAATGTTAACCAAATGGCGGTTGTTTCTACAGGTACATGCAAGGATTCAAATGCAAGGTCATTAATTCAAACTCCAACAGGCGACTTGCCACCGCCCAGCCTCCCAGATACTGTCCCAACTTCAACGACTGTGTCCGTGGCGCAAAGCAGATGATTGCAACCCGGCGTAAGTTCATCACTAATGCAGTACTCAGTATATGGATTTAATCTGTTAAAAATACAATACAGAGGCTGAAGGAAACAATGTCTCTCCACCTTCAAATGGTGACTTTGTGTCATACAGCTCCACTTGGGGTTTCTCACCTGGTCAGTTTAAACATTTATAGGGATTTTCTATGTCAGACTATAAAAAAAATTCCATTTTCAGGTGCCCAGAACGACATCTTTCAGTAAGGACAGGGCATCATGGTCAGAAGTCCGCGTGTAGTTTATGAGCAGTGGAATTTTTATGAATTTGGAAAATGGGATTCGTTATAAATTAATTACCTTTCATTTGAAATTAAAACCGTATAGACATTCCTGCATTATTCGAGTTTGTTGAAGCTTGACTGCATTATTTTAGTCATAAACATGGCGAATAAGCAAAATTCCGTCTGTTTTCACAAGTACAAGTTTGCAAAGGTTTGTATACGTGCATATAGTAACTTGAAGAATACCTTTGCAAGAAAGTGATGCTCAAGGGAATGTCTACATAGAAGGTGAGGAAGTTCGCTGGAAGGATGGCAGTATTCAGAGCAAATTTGCAAAAAACATTGTTTCTGTACAGAATATTTTGGGACTGCACTAATTGGGATTATCATTATCAAAGCGAAAAAGCTCATCCAATGAATTACAATAAATCAAGTTACAATGACAATGCCATAACTATAAGTTGAATGTTGCAAATATAAATGAGAAACTGATTTTAGCCAATGCCTGCCTGACACACTACTGTTTTGACGTAATATATGTTTAGATTAGTGCAATATCAGTTGACAAGAAATAAAGAAGTGCTAGACTCATTTATGTAAGAAGGAATGTGTAATTTGGATTTATTTACAATTGTCAGTATTATATCCTTTTGGTTTGGTTCTTTCAAATCGTATTGATTCGAATCTGTGTAATAAAGCGTTGTACATCAGAGTTATCGAAACACTAAAAATATTTAATTCAGTACACTTTGAAAAGGTTGGTTTGTTGTCACTATGGACCGAAATTCCGTGAAGAATGTCTTGTATGGGGAGAAATATATTTTTTATTCCGTGCACAGGTGCAGAGAAAATAGGAAAACTTGAGTTATCGTGTATACGAACGGACAGACCGACATACAGACGGACATGGTGATCACATAAGCCCTGGCTAGGGCTAAACACTAGAATTACTTACTTCCGCATACACTTGTTAGATTAGGTCGTAGGAATGTGGGTTAAATTAATGGTGAGGTTGACGGCGCGGGTAAAGATGGGGCTGGTAGTGTGGGTCTGGTATTGGCGCAGAAGGAGGTGTGGCTGTTGATTTATTTGGTGTTGGAGGTGAAGAAGTGGGTGTTGTTGAAGGTGGAGATGATGAGGCGGGTGTAGTTGGAGGTGGAGGTGAAGAGGCGGGTGTAGTTGGGGGTGGAGGTGAAGTGGCGGGTGTAGTTGGAGGTGGAGGTGAAGTGGCGGGTGTAGTTGGAGGTGGAGGTGAAGAGGCGGGTGTAGTTGGAGGTGGAGGTGAAGAGGCGGGTGTAGTTGGAGGTGGAGGTGAAGAGGCGGGTGTAGTTGGGGGTGGAGGTGAAGAGGCGGGTGTAGTTGGAGGTGGAGGTGAAGAGGCGGGTGTAGTTGGGGGTGGAGGTGAAGAAACGGGTGTAGTTGGAGGTGGTGGTGGAGGTGGTGGAGGTGGTGGTGGCGGTGGCGGTGGTGGCGGTGGTGGAGGAGGTGGCGGTGGCGGTGGCGGTGGTGGTGCGGGAGAAGTAGCCGTTGTTTGTGGTTTCCTCCGAACTCTTTTCGATGCCCGATTGGAACATACGTAAACCAGTCGGAGGTCCACGTCAGTTTCTCCATCCCCAAGCCCTACTGCTTCCAGCACTCGTCGCAGTGTTGCGTCATCCAGGAATGGATCAACCAAAGGTACGCAACTGTTCCCACAGCAATCCTTTGCAGCATTCCTAGGACTACAGAAAGATCTGGACGGTGTACAAGATGATTTTGTTTCATAAACTGGATTCTGCGCAGTAAAGAAATACTAAAATCATTATTGCAACAAATTTCGTTATAATTTTTTACACTTACCAAAATGTTTGTTGTAGTGGTAACCTTTGAACGACATCGAATTACACCGACCACACCCACTAATGCAAAAATTATTTGCAAAGTTTTTCTCATTTTTGTTCAATAATTATGAAGGAGCAAAGATTCAAATTCTACTAACTGCACTGCAGTCAATGTTAACATTTATATACCTGGTTAGAAAAGTCACATATTTGCAATAATGTCAAGAAGACAATTCAGCATATTCCTATGAATTTAGCTCGATAACACTGAAGCAATTTTATTCAAATAAACCTTATAAATTAAGTGTTTAATATCGATAAATTACTGAATATACAATTTTGTTTTAATTAAATATGTGTGCCATTCTTATGTCAACGTCAGCATTACATGATCGACCTCTTTAATTCTCCAAAATGGTATATTTGCTGGTTGATTACGAGTGCATTTTCACTTCAAATCTAATGATTTGTATCATTAACTTGCAAATTAATTGTGATTTTAATTATAGTAATTGACGTAATTCGTGTAGATAAAGTGTAACCCAATTCCAAGTGTAAATGGAATATTCGGCATAATTTTTATTGTAAGCCATCCACCAATATTCTCTTCACACCAAATTCCATGTTCCACCCCGTCGGCATATTCTCTCCATTTCTTTTGAATCTGTGACATAATAAGGCTGTATGCCACACCTTACAATAAACAATAAGCGTTGTCGACAAACGCTTCAATTTTAAATGCATCGGGTTCAGAATTATACTTGAATTATTCTGAAGCGTAAGAGATGTGGCTATTTTTGGTTTGGATCGTTTTCACAGGTCAAATAAAATTGGCAATCCCGCCATCACATCCCCCCTAACCAGGTTCATACATAAAACCCGGGTCAAAAATAAAATATACCGTATAGGTAATGGACACGCAAGATTGGTGGTTGCGGTGTTGCCGTTGTAAAGTTGGTCGAAATTGAAGGAACGACTGAACAGTTTACGCATTGATTAGTTTCACTTCATTTTATCCTCCAGGGACGGTGCATCCAGTAGTAAGCATGATTTAGACACAACATTCACTATTTGAATTAAGAAAAGAACAGATGACTTTATCTATTATTAAATAGTATTAAATAGATTAAATAGTATTAAGTATACAATTACTGGTTATCAGATTTATTTTAATCTATAACACCTCTGGTTTCACAAACTGGTAGAAAATTGTGGTTATACTTGTATAATTAAGCGAGGAAAGACACTGAAATAAAGATACAAACAAACCAAATACCCAACGTGTATGAAATTCTGCAAAGGGTTATTCAATCATAGCCACTAAAGCACAAAAATAACTAGGATACGTGAGAAGATGTAAGTTTTTACAGCATATTTATACTTGCCCTTATTTGCAATTTATTTATTTCCCAGCATAAGCTAATCCAACCTCTAAGGGATTGGAAATAATATGGATAATTGCTACTGTACTATTTCGCAGATGAAATTCTAATTACCATATCGTCGCATGATAGTAGAATGTAATTTTGAGCTAAATAGATTTCCAATTTAAGCGCTTCATATATTTGAAATATTGAATTGCTCATCTGCACATACAGATGCTAGTTGATTTGAATTGGACATTAAAGGTTAGTTGTGTGGCGGATATGGTTGATAAAGGTGATGCTGGCTGGCGGGTTATTGCAAGATGGAATTGATGGAGTTGGTCGAGTTGGGACTGGTAGTGAAGGTGGGGTTGTGGCTAAGAAGTAGATGTGGCTTTTGTCGCTGGCGGAGTTGTAGCTGATGGCGTTGGTAGGAGTCAGCTTGGTGGTGGTGGAGTTGAGGGTTTGGGTGTTTGCGAAGGGGCTTAGGAGGTGTTGTTGGCGTAGGACGCTGTGCCGGTAGTGCTGGTAAAGGGACTGGTGAAGTAGATTTTGGCAAAGAAGAACGTCCTTGTAGAATTTCTGCTAATGTTTGCATTATTGGAAGTGGGGGTAGTAAAGCAGTTGGAGAAATCTCTGATGTTTGTGGCGCAGGGTTCCTCCGAACTCTTTTCGGATGAATCCCTTTCGGAGGTTCCGATGCCTGATTGGAGGAACATACGTAAACCAATCGGAGGTCCAAGTCAGTTTCTCCATCCCCAAGCCCCACCGATTCCAGCACTCTTCTCATTGTTGCCTCATCCACGGATGGATTCATCAAAGGTAAACAACTGTTTCCACAGCAATCCTTTTCAGCATTGTTGGGACTACAGAAATATCTTGATGATGTACAAGACGACTTTGGTTCATAAAAGGGATTCTGCGGAGTAAAGAAATAATAAAATCAATATGATGGCAAATTTCGTCTTAGTTTTTTATGTTTACCAAAGCTTTTGTTGCCGTTGATGTTGAAACCGTCAAAGGACATCGAACTACCACAACCGCGCCCACTAGTGCAAAAATGATTTGCAAAGTTTTACTCATTGTTGCTAAACAATTGTGCAGGGACACAGAATAAATTCTAGTGACTTTACCCCACTCACTGTAAACATTTCCTTATATACTTGGTTAGAAAAGTAAAAGATTTGCAATTATGTTATGAAAGCAATTCAGCATTTTCTTGTGAATTTAGGTTTACAGCACTGCATCAATTTTCTTACCAGAAGCCTTAAAAATTTAATGTTTGCTGAATATTGGCATAAACAATTTCCTTCTAAACAACTGTTTCATTTTTAATCCAATTGTGATTACACATTCCAATTTATTGATTTTCATCATTAACTTGTTGTTTAGTTTTAATTTTACTTGTTTTAGTACTTGACATAATTCTTGTTTATAAACTAAAACAAATTGGGTGCGTAAATTAAATATTCGGCACATTTTCAAGCTAAATTGCACGTTCCACCCCTGGTGCAAATTTTCTTCATTTTCCACATGATATTATTATTTGGCCCATTACAATTAACATTTACATTAACATGGTTCGTCACCCGCTTGACCATGTCACTTCTTGGTTCTACTAATGCTCGAAATCTACGTACATACATTGCATGAAAATAGTACTTATAATTTTTTTCAAGATTGTCCAACGACGAAAGCGTTCTCTCTAAATAAGTGTATAGGTTTGTGAAAGATTTTCGTTTTGTCTCGAATTTTTACTCTGAAAGTAATTCTATTATACACGGTGTATCGTGTTCCTGCGTTCATTTCAGTAACCGGACTATCAAGCACCATTTTGTGAAAATTGAGAAGTTTTTGAACACCCAACCTAATCTAACCCAATCAGTCAGGCAGCTAAACTAAGCTAACCAAAGTACATTAGGTTACTACAAACCACATTAACATAACACATTAGCATATAGGACAACATAACATGGCTTTGCTAGAGAGCCATGTCAAAATTTTAAAAAGGAATTGAGAGAAAAGGTTCCATTAGTGAGAAAAGGGTCATTAATGGCACCCAGGATGATGCATTGCCTGAACTTTGCTATACTATACCGTGTATTACTTTAAGAGTAAAAACTCGGGACAAAACAAAAATCCCTACCTTTAAATTCTTCTTTAATTAGTTTTAGGGGTGGGATGGCTTTGACAATATACTGCATGTATCAAAATGCGATATCGTTTTTTGTAGGTTACGCCCCCTTTTAAGGGCCAACCCTTTTATAACAGAAAATAGCGTTTTTTGAGGGTTACGCCCCCTTTAAGGGCCTAAAATTTTTATAACAGAAAACATCATTTTTTGAGGGTTTACGCCCCTTTTAAGGGCCTAAACCTTTTATAACAAAAAATATCATTTTTTGAAGGTTTACGCCCCTTTTAAGGGCCTAAGCTTTTTATAACAGAAAATAGCGTTTTTTTGAGGGTTACGCCCCCTTTAAGGGCCAACCCTTTTATAACAGAAAATAGCGTTTTTTTGAGGGTTACGCCCCCTTTAAGGGTCTAAACCTTTTATAACAGAAAATATCATTTTTTGAAGGTTTACGCCCCTTTTAAGGGCCTAAACCTTTAATAACAGAAAATATCATTTTTTGAGGGTTTACGCCCCTTTTAAGGGCCTAAACCTTTTATAACAGAAAATATCATTT
>JAQIWQ010001171.1:0-11782 GCA_034695825.1 Folsomia inoculata
TTTTCATTAAAATATAAGGTAACCATTTCAAAATATCTTTTGACATGGTCATTACCTACGGCTGCAAACAATTGCATGTAGACAAATATTGATAAACTTTATTGACAAATTATGCAATTCGTATTTCTCAATTTTTATAGGCTATTAACTTGTCAGTTTTACGGTTAAAATGAGATATGAATATTATCTTTAGGTTATTCATTGTTTTAATCACCTTTGAGTTAGGATCGAATTCGATGTCACGGATTAGACGGACAAGAGTAGAACTGGGCTGTTCATAAGACATTTTGATATTAAAATATATAATACACGTATTCCTCCAATTTTATAGGGTAACTTGTCAGTTTCGGTTAAGATAAGACAAATAATATCTTTAGGTTATTGGTTGTTCTAATTACCTTAAAGTTGAGATCGTCTTCGATTACACGGAGACGACTAGAACTGGGCTGTTCGTAAGACATTTTGGTATCGTATAGCAAAGAAGGTAGATTTTCAACCAATATGATGGAAATCAAAACCTTGAATAAATGAAAGAACGTTGGATTGAAATCCAACTCCCCTATCAATCGATGCAGGATAGCAAATGCAGATATTGTTATCTTGAACAAACATGGCATTTGTGTATTTATCAATATCGAACGATATACATCAATCATTAATAAAGTGACTCTTTGTCATTAATTTCATGATTACGTGCAAAACGTTTCTCATCTTTTTGTCAGCCTTGTCTGTCATATTAGGGAAGTGTGTTTCAAGTAATCTGTACTTTGTGTTATAAAATGAGCATAACATTTGCTAGGCAAGAATTGCTTGTGTCGTACACATAATGTAATGTATAATTCTATGTAATGTACGTAAATATTGGAAATTAAATTACTGCAACGTTCCTAAAAAAATGTTTTGTTATCTTTGAGCCGTCATTACCATTACCGTGGTAAAATAATTAGGAAGTTTGGAATCATAAAAACCGTGCGTGGGATTTGTAACTAAGAATATAATTTTAAATTTGATATATTCCTTCAAACGAGCGTTTTTGAATTAAACACGGAACGAGTACCTCATGCGAGAATTTGTATGTCAGATGGTATTCCATAAATAAACCATGGGATCGAAGGCTTGGATGTAAGGTTTGAATTACGCTGGGAAATTACAGCAATATTTCTCTGCTCCTTTATATTGAGTTTCTTATTGGTTTGTTTTTGAATTTCAAAGATTATGCAGTCATAAGTTGGAATAATCAACGAGTGAATTAATTTTCACCAAATTACACATTTCTGTGCCTTCTGCCTTTATACAAAATGGTGTAACATATTTAGCAATATAGCTTGACCCGAGTCTGCAACTGCACCAACTGTATTCACAAAAGATTCACTCATATCAACTCGACATGATCCGAATTAGGTTCAGTTCAGTTCCGTCTGTCCAGCAGGATGTACTGTGATTCAACAGGGTAAAACTGTACTAGAAATTTGTCAACCGTCTGCATAACATGTAAAAATTCAAACACATAAAAGGCCTACCCATTGCTTATTAAAACTACTGACCCGACATATGCGTTTCGATTCTAATTTCGGCACCCTCTAAGGAAACCTCGACAGGAGTATAGGAGCAGAGAGTGTTTCAAATAAACTTGTAAAGCCTTAAGAAAATAATAGACATATTTAATGCCATCCATAACAGAAACTTTATGTCTTGTGTTTTGTGTTTGTTACTATGAAACAGCCAACTGCACTTGCCACTCAGAGACAGATATGTCGTGGACATTGGTTTGATGGGGACGGGACGCCCTGCCCGGAAACGAGGTCAAACATTCCCAACACATTTACACCATTAATGCTATTTAAATTACAAATATTCACAGCAAACAGTCGCAAATTTTACCAACTATTTTATATAATCACCACGGTGATTGACATCCCACTTATTTGACAAGATTATCTGTTTATCACAAAAGAACAAATAACAATAATTTACACAAATAAAGTAAATTATTCAGAATCCTCGGCAATTATGAGAACGTCACAGCATGTTTACTAATTTTAACAAAGTTAGAATTACTAAATACGCCCACCACGTAAACGTGGTGGGCGTATTTTTAGAGCAAAATTCAGCACAACCTCACACCCTATAATACCAACTTTAATACGCGTTTAATTGGTATTTCGGCAAATTATTTCAACTCCAAATCAAACGTGCTTTCTAGTCTGGCAACAACTTGAAGACACATTCCTAGATAAGCTGCTACACTAGCCCATTTCTTGATTTGGTGTTTGTGAGCTTCATCCCTTTTCTTTGGTCCCACTTTTTGGTATTCTGACATTCTTCCTTTAACAACGTCATTTGCAAGCCGTTGCAACTCCAATAGTTGAAGAAAGCCTACTCGATTCTCTTTTGGCACTGCTGCAACTGCTTGGCTAAGAAGACAAAGGGCGAAATGTATGACTTGGTCATAGGTGGAAATGTTTGCAAAGCATTGCTCGAACTCGGAGGAACTGAATCGTCCAGTTCGATGATTAGTAGCGAAATGTTTAAACATGTTCCATCCATTTTGGAAATGATTATTGAATAATTTGGTACCACTCAGGTACTTGAACCAGGTGTCAAAGAATTTGAACTCTGCCGTCATTTCATTCTTCTTTATATCCGATTTATGTTTGACTCTCGGATTTGCTCGGTTAAGGAGAGCATTAGGGTGTATCTGCTTTGAATCATATTCGATGATTAATATTGGAATTTTAATTTTGCAATTTAGTAATGGCATGCATACCGTTTCTGGTATGGCTTTTCCAAAGTCATAATGGATGATCCCCTTTCCACTTACGCTCCAATACTCTACTGCCCTTCGAAACCTTTCATTGATGAAGCGCTCATGTAACATCTTTTCAACCGCAGAGCTACAATCGTAATCCAAAAAGTGGTCCAAATTCTTCGATAATTCCCTCAAAGCATTCCAATCGAAATCCTTCAAATTTTTATTAAAATATAAGATTATTAGACTATTTCAAGTATTTTTGCCATGTAATTTTTTATCTGCAAATAATTCTAACTTTATTGACAAATTATTCAATACGTATTCCTGAAATTTAACTACGGTTAAAATAAGATATACAATCTTTAGAGTATTTGTTGTTTTATTTAATCACCTCAAAGCTATGATCGTGTTCAATTACACGAAGGCGGCTAGAACTGGGCTGTTTAAAAGACATTTTGATTTTGTACGGCAAAGAAGGTAAATTTTCAACCAAACTGATGAAAATCCAGACCTCGAATAAATTAAGGGGCGTTATACGATTAAAGATCAACTGTGCTATCAATCAGGCGATGCATGATAACAAATGCAGATATTGTTATCTAGAACAAATATGACATTTATTCATCACTATCGAAAGGTATACATCATACATCAACATCAACCAAGTCGCACTGCAGGTTTTTTTTACACAACATCAGAGATTGGCAACTTAAGGATGACGTTCGTTGAAGGGTGCTTCAAATTCCAGTTCAACTTTCCATTTCCTGTTACCCCCCCCCCCCCCTTCCAGTTCCCGCCACGATTTGGTGATGAGTGAACAAAAACGCGTCAAAACCGAAAGCATTTTTAATAAAGAAGCGTAGACGTAATTTGAGCACTGACGAAATGTTAAATCCTACAATTGGATATTCCAAGGGTGGATTTATTTTATAGTTTTCTTATAAGCCAGCCACCCTTCTTGACTTTGTTTTATTTCTTTTAACGTAACATGTTGAATTCGATTTGCAAATAGGTTTTACATCAGTCAACTGTACAAAACCCATGTTTTGGAATGTAAAGTTTATCCAAAGTCTAATTTAATGAAGCCAATACCATTACGTGAGTAATTTTGTTTGACTTGCTGCGTTAAATGACACGGGGATAGGAAAACTGGATTATTATTGCTACAGATATCATTAATTTTACAAGGTTTACAATTTTATTTGATGATTAAATTTCGTTTGAACTGAATTCCTTTATATCTGTAAGCGGTTCCCTTTTGGAAATTGTTAATCATTACAGTTTTTACATTTGCAGATTACATTTTTAGCAGTGTAAATATAGATATTACGAATGTGTGGATATGTGTGGATTAATCCTTGAGTTTGAAAGTGAATTTACAGTTATCAGCAATTTGACGAAGATTATAAAAAACTTTGTTGGACAAAAGTCGGCTGGACATTTGCCGACCGTTGAGTTTAGTTTCGTTCTTCGTTTGTATCCTTAAAGTTGCGTTTGGCTGTTTCCAAACAAAAATGAAAATTTTCCTAATTTCTGCAGCAGTTGTGCTGGTTGCATTAGCAGTGGTGGTGCCAATAACACAAGGTTAGCCCTAATACCTTTAATATTATAAATTAAAATTTAAAAGGTGCAGAAATAAAGTTGCACACATTTCAGGTCTTCAGTGCTACATCTGCTTCTCAGGGGACGACGCTGACAAGAATGCGCCTGGTTATCACAAGAAATGTAAAGAGGGAAAGATTCCAGATAGTCTTCTGAGAACATGTATCGGTCGAAATGCGGTAAATCCTGGTAAGTCTAAATACTCGTATGTCGATGTCGAAATTTATGAGGTATGGCTTTTTTAATCTCTTAATCTTAATAGACACTAGACTGCCCTACAATGCTTCTGAAGTGAAACGCTTCGAACGCCAAGGTTCTAGATATGCTTGTGGAAAAGTGGAAGGGAAAGCTAACGGGAAAAAGGCTGCCGAGAAATTTTGCACAGTTGCACGGCCAGGGAACACTGATATTTGCCAATCAGGAGAGGAGGGTGCAGTCAAAGGTAGTCTATGCATATGTCATGCTGATAAATGCAATGGAGCTATTAGTTTGAATCCCATTATGATCATCAACATTCTGTCTTTGTCGGCCTTGTTGGTCAAGTTCTGTTTTTGAGTAATGTCGGGTCACTCCAGTGTCTAATAAAGTTTATTGTATGCCATAAGCACTGAAATAAATACGATGACTACATGTATAGTTCGGCAAGAATTAGTAGAAACAAATGTTTTACAATTCCGTTGCAAATATTCAGACTGACATCATATTAATATTGCTCTGGAGCAAACAAAAATTTGGTTTCTGGAAAGCAAATAATCAAATTCGACATATCATCGGAGCATTCGTGTATTCAGCCTTCTGTTATTTATATCATAGCAACTAGTCATTTAATGGAGTGAATTCCATAATCTCATCCCAGCATCGACGTGTTGGATTTAAATAACCATATTAGTTGTTGGATTAAGTGAAGTGGTTGAAAATGCCGAAAATGCAAAAGATGATAAGAATCATTTTCATCCGTGTAGTAGGACTACATACACCACCTACATACACCCCTACAATGTCATACGACGTGGCATAAACAGATATTAATTTTGAAGAACACGATTCAGTAAACAAACCAGTAAATATGTCAATTTGGGAATTTTGTCGCAATGAGTCAAGTTTACATGAACTAAATACATATTTACAAGGACTACAAAATCATGCATTCCAGTTTGTCAAACTATACACAAATCGTCGAAACTTGATGTTATGGTGTATGGGAAACTATTTCAAAAATTGGATTGGTAAGTTGCTAATCCTGTATTCAGCTAAATACCAAAATGTTGACAAAAGTTTGTTGGCAATTTTTTGCATCGGTTTTTCAATGTGTGGAGTACAGAATTTCATCTTACATTATATCAAGTATTTTGGAAATGTGATTTGAGAATTTATACCAAATAAAGCCTTACCTTTGGACCCATTGCATATGTGTGCACATTTCTTTGTGTCATGTTTTTATGGGTTTGGTGAAATATTGAAACAGGATTATGTATCAACAAGAATAGCTGAAAACAAAGATTACATGTAAAAGGCATGTATTACATCGCCATCGCATTTTATTTGATGGATAACAATCATAATTTAGATGCTGGAACGATAAAATTGGTGATGCTAGAACATGGAAAACTCGGTTGTTGATACTATGCTGCGCACTTTCGAATCGAAAATGTGAGCATGATTTTATCTGTATTCTAATAGTTGAAAATAAATATGACATCACATTGATGAATTCATATACCCAAATCATTCTATGGCTGTTGTATTGGTACACAAATCATTTTAACTTGGCTTTCACACTTTGTATGTGCATGGAAATGAATTATAGTATCGGTATAATTCATAGACATAATGAGATTCCTATAATCCATACACATAATGGAATTCATATGTATTCATATTCATGCACATAAGGCCAGCCAGCTTAGCCAAACCAACTGACCTAACAAGAAGTGCGTAGAGCATGGTACAGTATGTACATTTCTGGTCCACTTTTTCAACATTATCCCGTATTAACATGAATCAAAGCTGGATTTCCCTTGTCCTATATAAACTACACAATGAATGCCAACCTTCTGCCACCACCCATCATGGAACTGCTGCTACATACTAGCCTCGCAAATAACGGTTACTTTGGGCTTCTTCATTTCTTTGAATCAAAGCTGGATTTCCTTTGTCCTATAAACTACACAATGAATGCCAACCTTCTGCCACCACCCATCATGGAACTGCTGCTATTTGCCTCAAAAATAACGGTTACCTTGGGCTTCTTCATTTCGTTTCTCTCACTAACTGAGTGGAACCGGAAATTATCATCATCTCATTCAGTTCCAGATTAAATTAGGTTGCGAAAGCAAAATTAAGCAAAAATTTACAGAGTAAAATTTAAAAGAATTGTGAAATTGTGAAATGGAGGTTCATGATAAAGAAAGTGACGGGGGGAACACTCCAGACTCGTCGTCAACATTACAAGAAACAATTAACAAACTTGAGCAACAAAACGCTCAACTTTCATCGCAAGTCAGAATTTTGCAACATGAGCTCGGCAAATGCCTAACGCCAGGATTACACTGTCAAGATGATGGTAAATTAGTGAATATGCCATTAAATTAATTTTACGTATGAAATTAATTATTTAATTAAAAAATTGTGACATTTAGTTAACCCAGATCCCAACATTGTGAAGAAATTAAAAGAATTAAAACTACAAGTAGAAATGACGACGCTGCTAAACTCTGTGGTAAATGATTACATACTATATTATTTGTTGAATAAAAGGCACCCCTGATTAATTATTCATTAAATAATTCAGGTTCTCCGTAACACGTTTAAATACCTTGGCACAAAGGACTTGCGAAATATGCGACTCGTTTGTTCAACATGGAATTCGGTCATTGTTACCTGTTTAAGGAATATTGTTTTGAATTTGACAAAATTAATTTCCTCCGGGGATGACCTGACCATCCTGGGTAGCCCAAATCTTTCACGGTCTTTGACCTTGGACATAGTTGGAAAAGTAATTAAAATTAATGAGATTAATGAGAAAAGTAATTAATTAACTAATTGAATCAAGGTTTTGAACAAGTTTTTTTTAATTGTTTTCAGGATGATTTGTTCTGGACACGCGTAGTTTCATATTTTTCTCAATTCCACGCTATTGTGGAAAATCTAAAGTTTAAATCTCCGTGGGCAGGCATCAGCAGAGAACCCCTGTTGGATCCTTGTTTAGTATTCAAATTATTCGAATTGTTCAACACTTTTGAATTTAAAAATTTGGCAAATTTATCCATTGATTTTGCAATATTTGAAGATGGACTCTTGCAAGATTTGCATTCTTTTATAAATTTTCATGAGGGATGGAAACACCTGAAATTAAAGAAGTTTGAAATTGCAGTCACTTCAAAAAATACCTTGGTAGCCACACCCAATTTGGAAACTACTTTACAAAGTTTTTTAAACTCTTTTGGAACATGCCTTGAAGCGTTGAAAATAAGGGGAAATTTTGTGTTGGACTTGACAAATTGTAGAAACTTGAAATTCTTTGAGTATAGTGGGTATGCATATAAATTCGCAAGGCCATTGCGTGATTTGGTTGTACCGCATCCCACATTTGAGATGGAAAATTTAAACAAGATGATTCTGTCTCGGAAGGGTTCCCTTGTGGAAATATCTTTGACCCTGAATTGGTACGATATTCCTCTACACTTTGAAGGGCTTCATAGACAAGCCAGAGATTTTGAATTGGCAATGAATTTCCATAAGCTTGAAATTTTAACGGTGACTGGTTTGGAGCTATTTAGATCACTTCCAAGGCTTTTAAACAAGGCTAGGGTTCCAAATTTAAAGAAATTGGTTCTTAATTGCAATAAACCCGCAGTATGGACCGAGTTTTTTCAAGACTTGTACAATATGAACCAAAAAATGGACTCTGTTAAAGAGTTTATTGCAACAGATTGGGAAGTTGATGAAAAACTTTTAAAGAATTTGGCAGTATCTTTCCCAAATTTGGAAAGTCTGGGGTTTGCACTTTGTGTAGAAGCGATTAAGGAAGAAGAAAAGGGGACGAGGTTGTCAGCAATCTTTAACGAGGTCGGAACCATTTGGGGGGCAAGGTTAAAGGAATTGAAGGCAGTAATTATTGGGGGATTGAATTGGACAACATTGTTAAGTGGACTTTATACAATTGCCAAAATTGAAGGTGAGTACAAGCAAGTGTTTTATAAAATTTGGAACAATTTTTGCAACAATAATTGAGTCACAGTTTTTTTGTTAGGGTTGAAGAAGCTTTGCATAAAAATGTACCTGGAAGGCATGGATGGGTCATCGTGGACTCTACATGATAATCTTGATGACGTGTTTGAGGATTATGAGGGTGGTGGGATGGAAGCATTTTTAAATTTCTTGGGGAATACGGCAAGAAGGATGGAATCTGTCCAGTTTATCAATTTTCACGTACTGCCTTCTACATTTCAATATTCATTGCTTTGATAATAATTTTTAATATTATTTAAATAATTTCAATTTTTCAGATTGGCTTTCCGAATGCGAAAAAGATATTTGAGTTTATTTCTGAACATAAACTACCCGTCAAATTTATGGATGACTGATCTGATCTGGTTTGTTGGTGTATTGTGATGCAGAGAGTTAACTTTCAACCAAGTGGACTGGTAGAAGCTGGCTTTTGTACAGAGTTTTCATAATATTTTATGCAAGTTTTTACTTTACCGACACTTTTTATTCAGGAGCAAAGTAATTACAAGGGTGAATGTACAAGTAATACAACTTTCCAATCGTGTTAAAATGATTTATCAAGCTTCTTTTGAAATGTCAAATGTATAAAATATTGTTTAGATTTTTATTACAGTATACTTTTTTTTACATCCAAGTATTGTAAATTACATTATCTGCTTAGGATTTTTGTTTGTTGTGCATAATTTTTCAAGCTTGTTAAAATTTAGTAACATTTTAGTATAAAATATCTCGTATCTTTATAGTATAGTATAATATAAAAATATTTTATCTTTACCACCTTGAATTCTTACGTGATGGTAGATTTACATTGTTACATCTATTTACTACATAATAGTTTATTTAACTTGGCACCCAACTATGACTTAGATACTGTTGATCAGAAGGAAAGAGTGAAACAAACGCACTTCTGTATGGATTCACCTTGTTGGGTGCACTGTGCCTTCCTTTCCTCCCACTCGTCTCATCTTATGCATTGCGTTGTTCTTTTAATAATTGTTGATATGAATTTAGCAATTTCAACTTTTTAACTTTGTCTCCCAAATGCGAAAAAGATATTGGAGTTCATTTCGGAAAATAAACTACCCGTCAAATTTATGAATGAGGATGACTGATTGGCTCTGGTCCGTTGATGGATTAATACACACTGGTGAATTATGTCGTATCCGTCTTTCATCCAAGTGGACCGGGTGATGATTGGAGAAAGCTTTTGTCAACAATTTGCATAATTTGTTTTAGTTTATTGACATTTTTTGATCGGTAAAGTAGCTTTGGCAAAGTAATTACTAGTGTGAATGTACAGTATAAAGCTTTCCAACCGGGTTAAACCGTCTAGAACCTGTTGTCGTGTCCTCGTCCTATAAATCATGCAAAACACTACCACCATTACATTGCTTGTATATAGCATTAATAAATGAGGTAAAGGATACGTTATTTGATATAAACTGGTGTGGTCTCAGGATTTTTGGGATAATTGCTTGCTTTTGTGTGATTTATTCAGGGTTATAGCATACAACCAATACATTACTATCATCACTAGCTTATGATTTTATACAAGATTAAGCATCCATTTCAAACAAACGCATTATTATATGTTTGTTTAGCATTTAAAATGAAAATAAAATGAGACAAGCATTAATTCACATAAGCAGGATTAAATTCACCGTTTGAACAGTGCAAAACTGCTGCACAACGAGTGGTGTTGATTTATCCACAAAATTACTTCCGAACCAGACCTTTAATGGCATCATAGATTTCAAAACTTTCCATCCCTCCTTTCTCTTCTTACCCCGCATTTTTGTCAACCAATCACTGCTTTGACTGAATATTTGCTTCGCTCCAGAAAAATACAAGATGTTGAAAATTAAAATATCAATGAAAACAATGGCAACAAAAATGAATGGGACCGTGTCCAGGGTATCGTGTAGTTTGATGACTGCAACGCCAGACAGAATCTGAACACTTGGATATGCAGTTGCAATTGCCGGGAAAATTCTGTCCCGAATGCACGAGTTGAGTAGTTTCTCTAGTACTTGGAGTTGACGATATTCTTTGAAGATAACATTCTTTGCCCATTTTGTCGAGTTTAGGTTGAGGGTGGATCTGGTCGTTTCCCACAGAAAAAGTATCCCCGAAACCAAAACGTATAGAATGTAGTGACCCGAAGTAACTGCGGCAGTCAGAATGAATCCGACATCAAAAGCAAAGATTGCAGCTCTGGGTAAGAAATGTGCAAGTGTTGAACTTGAACTGAAAAGTTGTTCCGAACATTGTGACAATGGTAGTACGACTGATCCCATAAATGGTGGTTGACACGGGTTTGAAAATAGTAGAAATCCTGTAGCTATGGGTGTCATGACAATAACGCCGTGAACCATGCTGAAAAGAAGGTGAAGAATTGTTTTCTGAGCTGTGTATGACCATGATGAAGACGGTCCTGATGAATCTACAAATTTGTCTTTTAGATATCATATTAAATACATTTGACTTGTGAAGGGTTAAGGTTAAACCATGCTTTAAAGGGTCAGATTTTTTGGATTGGAGTTTTTCGAGTTTCGATTACTAAAAAACCACACGGGGTTGCGTTTTTTTGGATTTCATTGAAAATAAAACCCGAAAAACTCACCCTCCAGTAAAACTCAAACCCCAATTTTGGGGGTTTTAGTATTAAAACCCAGGGTTAATTCAGATGCAGGGTTATTCTTACGGTGCTTATCTTGTGTAATAATGTTTAGCAATTCAATGGTTTCTTTAGATGCGCCCCATTCGCAACGGAGCAGTAGTGCAAGAATGAAACAAACTATGAAAATGCTTGCTATGAGCTTTTCCGTAGTGTTTCCTTTGGAATGATCAGCTAGAAAGAGTGGTAGCACGACGTAACAAAGTTGTAACAAAAGTCCGAATTGGGCGAAACGTATTTTTTGTGCAGGGATGATTTTGTGTGTCTTGGGATCCTTAGAATAGTACAGACATTGCAATTTGTCTGCCAAAATAAAGTGGAATTTCAAGTGGTGAACAACGATTGAGGACAGCATTATCAATCAGGGAAATGCCTGATTCGGACTGTTTAAATGCCAAGTAAATTGAAAGACGAGGACTCAAAATTGCCATTGGTTTGGGCGAATTTGCGTTTCTACTTATTTACCTTGACACTTTAGAACTATTTAATTATTAAAACTATGTAGATGGCATTTTGACTGT